>BMAU01008844.1:0-25252 GCA_019973935.1 Trichonephila clavipes
GGAGATATCGTGATTAGTCAGTGAGTGAGTGAGTCGCTTTTCTCCTTTATATATATATAATATATGTATATATATACTATACATATATTTATTATATATATATATATATATATATATATATATATATATATATATATATATATATATATATATATATATAATATATATAATATATAATATGTATAATATATATAATATATATATATGTATAAATATATATAATATATATATATATATATAATATATAATATGTATAATATATATAATATATAATATATATAATATACTAGCTGGTATAACCGTTCTTCGCACGGGTGAACTGAAAGGTTAAACAAACACAGATTGAAGGATAAAGAAGTTTTTAATGAGTTAATTTTTAAGTGAATTGCAAATTAAACAAAAAAGCTTTTCACATATCTCAGCTGAAGAAAAAAAGAAAGAAAAAAAATACCTTTGTTAAATTTTAAGTCTGTAGATCTAATAGCTGATAAAAGGATTTTTTTAATATTCATAACTCCCGTAAAACTCTTGAGGGTTGATTTTTGAAAATACCTCCTAAGCTGATCTCTGCTCAAAAGTAACACATTGTTAAAAGTTTTCTGACGCTTAAAATATTGTAAATAATTTATAACTGAAAGTGTCATACATTAATATAAATTTCTGTTGAATTTATTTTATGTGAAAATTGTAATACTGCAAGCAACACCGTTTTTCCTAAATAACAATGGCGATTCAATGGAAAAAATAGCGAAATGTTGACAATAGAGCCAAGTTGGCAAATGTCTAGCTACTTTCATAGCTCAAACTTTTATTAGAGCTTTGTAAGACCCGCCGTGTAGGAGCTCGATGCATGTTAATGTTTTATCTACTGCATTATGATCTACAGAAATTTTTTTCATGCAATATTTTTTTAGGTCACTACATTGAAAATTAAGGGACATACATAAACAAAAATACTCCACTTAGGGAAATTTAATCGGTTAGAGCTAATAAATTAATTAAATATATTCCACTGTAAAATTAATTATATACATTCATTCACTTAAAAATAAATAGTCAAATCGTTTTTAAGGTCTCCATAAACATAAGATACTTAAATTTTGACATTAACTATTTTTGGGGCACAAAAATGATAATCTTTTGCAATCTGCTGAAAACGCTCGCAGCTGAAAATGTAATATCTGCTACAAAACTATTTGCCTTCCCCGTTAAAATACTCATCATAGAACCCGTGCCATCATATATCTTGGAAAGAGTGGATTTCAAAGAATATTCCAGCTAAGTATTGGTAGAAAATTCCCTGCTAAATTGGTTTGGCACGGTAGTTAGGAGAAGGGGTGCCAGCTCAGGTGTTGTCCACGTCACTTGACCATGGTTCAAAAAATTATGTGGTCCGTCGCCAAAAAGCCCTCATGTAGCTGAACAGTGCAACGTTAATATTCACTCACTGAAAAAATACAGTACAGTAGTTATAACTATTTTTATACATAAAAATGCAATATCTGCTTATTCAATTAAAATTATAGCATTATAATTTAATTACTAGCCACACAAACAAATTTTGAAAATTTATCCAAATGATGTAGTGTGAAAGAGAAAGTTTATTCAGACAGACAACAAATGCGTCTTATATGCATATAGATTTGTTTGAATTCTGTGTATTATTACTTTTGTAAGCTTCATGACATACTTTATGGTGTACCAGTATTTTAAAGCTGACTGAGCAACAGCAACATTTAGCTGGGTATAGCTAGTTATAACATAAAATTAAATCTTAAAAAAGATATAAAAAATAAAAGACTCAATATTTTGAATAAATCAGTATAAACATTTTCATACAAACACAATATATATATATATATATATATATATATATATATATATATATATATATATATATATATATATATATATATATATTGTAAAATATTTATTTTGCTATTTGCATTTCAGACAGACATCAAACAAAATTTTAAAAATTGTCAAAAACAGAAAAACAGATAAAAAAAAACATATTTATGAAAAATACCACTGATTAATTTTGCCAAAGACATCGCAATGTGCAAAAAAATATTTGTAGTACATAATAACCAAAAAAATGTAAGTACTAAAATATTAAAAACAAAATTTATATATTGAATTAATTAAGGATTACTCTGGAGGGAAAGATAAAACAGGCTAAGATAATACTCATAATATTAATTTCATAATGGTTGGCTACTCATTTTTGGCATGATTTTGAAATCACGCCAAATTGGTATGTTGCGCCAGTCTAATGTTATAGTAATGCACAGAATTAAAAGGTACTTACGTACATTATACAAAATGAAGCACATGATTGCCAATTCAACGCATACAAAGTTGGGATTGCCAAAGTGGTGAGTTTTTTTAACGTTGGCGACTGTGCAAAAATACCCAAGTACTAAAAAAATTATCCAAAGTATATATATATCCCGAGCATAAAAATAAATTGAAAAATGAAGTACAATACTAACATTAACTGACATAAGAAGAACTGAACTAACTTTATCAATGCAAAAGCATAATTTGAAAAAATAAGGTATTTACTTATAACCCCAACCTTTTGGCGACATTATATGAAACAAAGCACATGACGCGCAATTCAGCATATATATGACGTGCGAAAACAGGGTTGCCAACTTGGTAAGTTATTTTGAATGTTGGAGATTGTTAGGATAGCACATAGGTGCCAAAATAGTTTATCTTACCACTACCTGCTTCCTCAACATACTCATTTTTGGTATGATTCTGAAATCACGCCAAATTGGTATGTTGCGGCCAGTCTAATGTTATAGTAATGTACAGAATTAGAGGTACTTATGTATTATTGCAAACTATTGGTGACATTATACAAAATGAAGCACATGATTGCTAATTCAACTCACACAAAGTTGGAATTGCCAAAGTGGCGAGTTGTCTTGAACGTTGGCGATTGTGCAATAATACGCAAGTACCACAAAAATTATCCAAAGTATATATATATCCCGAGCATAAAAATAAATTGAAAAAATGAAGTACAATACTAACATTAACCGACATAAAAGAACTGAACTAACTTTATCAATGCAAAAGCATAATTTGAAAATAAGGTACTTACATATAACCGCAACTTATTGGCGATATATGAAACGAAGCACAACTCAAAATTCAACATATATATATGACATGTAAAATCGGGGTTGACAACTTGGCAAGTTATTTTGAATGTTGGCGATAGCCAGGATAGTACATAAGTTCCAAAAATAATTTATCTTATGACCACCTGCTTCCTCAACAGGTATTTAAGCCATTTGTCTGTTTTGCTCATTCTCTGATGCCTATTCCAGTTTGATATGTAATTACTACCAGCACTGCTTTTGCTTGGGCAGTATGATTTTCTGCATGGCAATTTTATGCACTGAAGCAGTAGTATACCCTTAAAGGTTAAAATAAAAGACACATGAAATTGCAAAGAACCATATTATTGGATCAAGTGTAGTATAGGGGGGCTACTTGGCGCAGTCCTTTATTTTGGTTACTAAAAGTGGTCCCCAAGGTACTTTTTTCGGTATTATTTATTTTAGAATGAATTCGATATCTCACCATGACATTTAGATAAAAATCCGAAGAAAAATCGCCAAATCCAAAGTGCCCCCCTATACTACATTTGAACCGAACTGAAATATAACCCTTATCAATGAGAGGTTTTAGTTTGTCAAAATTATAATCTTCGCATTCTAAAGAAAGAAATAAATAAGTTATAATTTGCAAGCAAAATCACGCACATAAACATCCCGCGATAATACCTAAATGTTGCCAAAAACAACAAAACAAAGTTTTAATTGTTGAAAGAATTATCCTTAAAAAAAATTATTTATTCGAAAAATAATCCTAATTAAATATCAAAGAATAGAAAAATTGAATAAATATTCCAACCGATAAAGAAAGCTACAGTAAAAATATGTAATAATCTTGAAAAACTGCATGTAAAGTATAAATTGTCCACTTAGTGAGAAACGTGACTACATATGACGTCATAACACTGGAAAATCACTTAAAAATTAAAATTTAAAAAAAATTTGGAAGGAATTATGAACGCCAAACCTATTTAAGAACCTTTCTGGTGTAATTTTGTGTACGTGTACCAAGTTTCACGTTATTTGGGAGTCTGGATCTCGAGTTATGAGGGAATAGACAAACAGAAAACAAATGCGTCTTATATATATATAGATATAATATATAATATATATAATATATATATAATATATATAATGTATAATATACATAATATATAATATATATATATATATATATATATATATATAATATACATAATATATAATATATATATATAATATATAATATATATATTGATGCAACGCTATTTTTAACTTATTTAATTTCTTAATTGTGAACCCAGTTTCTATAATTAAACATCGCATCATGACCAAAATTAAAATAAACCAGAATTATGTATTAACAAATTAACTTTACACTAAATTAACAGTCCGGTTTTATAGTGGTAAACAATTGTATTTATTATCAAAACATACTGAAAAACAATATTAAAAGAACGATACTTATCTAAGTGAAGGGGGAATTTGTGTGGATAGAAGTTTGAACCCGGGCAATAGGTTCTCTTTCCAGACGGATTGGTACTTCTGGAAATATATAAAATAAAGGGAAAAAGGCACGAGAAATGATGTGTCCGGTCTTTTAAAGCTGACTGCACCACTTCGAAAAGAATCCGCTACGGATTCATTACCGTCAAATCTATCCCCTAATTGGACTCAACAGTCTGCGTAAGAATACAACCTTGCCGGCCATAAAGTACATTGAACCTGGACGCACCCACATTCTTATACAATCCCTATTTCCTGTAAACAGCGCAAATGCAAAATTAAAATTGTATCTCAGGGACCGGTGACCTCCCATCAATATATATATATATATATATATATAATGTATGTATGTATGTATAATTTTACGTAAGATTAGGTTTTATGAAAAGCATTGTTTGAAATTTCAAGTCAAATGGTCTTATCATGAGATAGTAGCACCTTTAAAATGCACATTCAGTTGTGAAAAATCTAGTTTTATTCTTGAACATTTGAATTAGTCTTAGTTACTGGAACAATTTCTTTAGATTTGGTATATAGCTCAGAATTTTTGAAGTGCACTTTACTGCAGTTTTTCAGGTGTGTTAAAAATAATAAAACTACTCAGGATTTGAGTACTTGTATATTTATAAAATAGCAACGTTTCATTTTCAAAGATTATTTAACTGCAGGACACAGGCTAATAGCAAGAGATTTTAAGACATATAGTAACATGTATAATTTTGAATCATTAATCGCCATGTAGCTGCATGTTTCAAATTGTAAATTACTAAGGATGGACAATTCTCCAACCCTTTTACCTTAATACACAAGAATTCAAATTTTCACGCTCTCTCAATATAAAGCAACATTAATGTGAATTCCAAAACAGGTGTATGAAATAAAGGAATTTCGTGGTATTAAGTTATCGTTGAAAAGGAAAGTTAAACCAATAAATTTCAGAAGCCGTCTTTGACCTATCTTATCTGGTTTAAAATGAAAATAAATATAGCTAACTTTATGTTTAACTTTTATGTTACTTATTTGTAATTAGGTTTGATTTCATTAGTTAAAAGTCTGCAATTATTGTTACCACTGACGCATTTAACACAACTAAATAAATATTTCCTCCCTACTTCGTATTGATAAGAGGCTGGCACCCGTCCTTTTGTAATTTCTATATTCTCCCCTTTTAACAGGATGTTGTTGCAATTCTTCGGACTGGGGTGCAGCCCGGTCCCCGGAGGTCATTAGACTCATAAATTTATTTAAAATTGTTAGATTGCGCTCTAGGGTTCAGCCAATCGAAAGGGCTAACAAAGAGTGAAGCAAGGTATTTTGAGGTGAAGAGGCCGGTTTAAAAGCGGTGCGGCAATTTTCGACAGACACCTTTTACTTTTAAGATGTAATTTTACGAAGAATCAACACGGACCCCAACCTCCTATCCCACTTCTCCCAAATGCAATTAAGTGCAATTTGTTATTTCTAAATTATTTTCAATGTGTTATTGTAAAGTTTAATTCTTAAGTAATAAAATAAATATTTAATTTACTAAATGGAGATTGATTAATTGTTGTGAGGATTTCTTGATTCTAATTAGATTACATTAACTCATTTTATGATGTGGAATTGAAGTTTAATAAACGAACCAGGGTACCATGAGAGTTGACTTACATGAGTGCGCTGCATCATTATCAAACATTATTTTAACATTTCTAAAAACCAAATGTAATTTGTTTGTCTTGGGAACCCTCACTTACCAATTATGGTTTGAAGTGTTCTTAGAGATCTCTAATATCTACGGAAATTTCTGCGGACAATTGATTTTATGGGAACCCTGAATCCCGTATCTGGCAAAAAGTCTATTTGAGGAAATGGAATAACGGGAAATTTTCATGCTTGGTTGTGCTTCATGGCTATTGGACGAGCAAGATCTCTAATATGTCTTTCAAGCATGGTTATATACCGAAGTTGACGCCTGAACAACCACCCTACTTTTTAAATTTACAGGCCCGTCATTGAACGCAAGCAGATTTAACATATATGGTGCGCTCACTCGATGACTGGGTAATGGAATCAGGGCTTAGCCCGTTTCCGCCCAGCGTCCTATTTATAGGACAGTTCATTTTCACCATTATAAATAAAGCTTCAACGTTTTGTCAACTCATTTTTAAACCCTGAAAAGTAATAGTTTCACCTGAATTACTTAAGCCTGTTTGGACCGGATGGAAGCATTTTTCAGCCAGCTGCAGACACGTAAACTTCGCCATTTTCATGATTTTCTTGCTGAACTTCATTTTAATCGTACGAAAAGGTTTAAAGGTAAGTTTAAATATTTTTTCAGAATATATATTTCAGATATTATATTAACAGATATCTTATAACGTTTTAAGATTATTTTTACTTTTATTAGTTTTAATTACAAATTTAAACTGCTGTCCTAAAAAATAGGACGCTGGGCGGATTTGTTAAATTTTCTGATGCTTAGTTTATTTCAAAGGTGCTTAAGATGTCGCGGAAAAAAAGTTTTTAAAACTGGCGAGAAAGCTGTAGAATATCTTTTTCGGAGTGGAATTAGAGTCCGAAATGATTGATTTGCCACCTGAAGTAGATAAATTAACAGATGAAGAAGGTTTTGATGACACTGAAACTCTTAGCCTATCTGAAGAGACGTTGCAGGTAGAATTGAAATTGATGTACCTTATGAAAACCATGATGATAGAACAGAGAAAGATTATCAAACAAAAAGTAAGAAGTTGCTCGAAATCAGTATCAAATACACGTAAAAAAGGTAAAAGAATTAATAGCAGATTGGAAAAAGTTCCGCCAAATTACAATTTTTCTAATGATAGTAATGCCTCAAAAATAAATTATGAAAAAGCTGAAAGTAATTTTAGAGGGTCTACGCCCGTTGAAGTTTATGAAGAATTTTTGTCTCCAACATATTTAGAGCATATTTTAACAGAAACAGAAAAATACGCCAAACAATGGAGAAACAAACTAGATTTTTCCTTAACAAATGAAGAATTAAAACATTTATCGATTTTTTTATTTTCATTGGATATCATACACTATCAAGTGAATGTGACTATTGGTCAGATGAAGAGTATTTAATGGTTCCTATAGTAAGAAACTCAATGACTAGAAACAGATACTTAGAAATAAACATGTGATTCATTTAGCTGATAATAATGAAGCCAAATCCCAAGACAATTGACAGAGCTTTTAAAAATTCGAAAATTAATTGCTGAAATGAACGCAAATTTTCAGAAATAGGGAATTTTTGACAAGCATCTATCTATTGTTGAAATGATGATTCGATGTTACGGTCATCGTTACTGCAAGCAATACATTAAAGGTAAACCCAAAAGGTTTGGGTATAAGATGTGGGAACAGTGGTTACTGCTATAATTTTGATTTGTATTGCTGCAAGGAAGTTGTCGATGCTGCTTATACCATGGTTCTTTGAAAAGAGCCCTTGGGAACTCGAGTTGATAAAAAAATGCTTCAGCCAATTACTGATCTCAAGTGTCGTATAGTTTATTTTGATATTTTTTAAAATTCCTATAATTTATTAGTTGACCTAAGAGAGAGTGGATTTCGAGCAACAGGAACAATAAGAAGTGACAGAATACAGCATTGTGCCCTTGAAATAATTAACTCTATTGTATTGAAATATATTAACTATTGTAATATTTTCAGGAAGAGGAATGAAAAATAAAATAATCTTCACAGAAAAAAGGCATAAGAGGAGTTTGGAAACCGCTATACCGATAATGTTAAATTGGCTGTTTTCGATGTATCTTTTCTCAAAATCTGTTATATGTACATGATTGAAATTTTTCATATAAATAAAGTACACTTTTTTCATTATACCGAAATAAGATTTTAGCTACAATTTAAAACCTTTTATTAATTTCTAAAATGTTTTATCAAACATAGTGAAATTTGATCTAGTTTACACAAAAAATTGTAAGAAATAAATTTTGATTTTCTTACAAAGCTGATTTTCGTATATATTAGCCATCTATATAAATATATCATAAACAACTTACAAACCTGTGAACATTATTTTTCCAGAAAAGGTGCACCGAACATCAAAAATTTACATTTTGGGATAAATGAATTTTAATGTATAATTACTATTCTATTAAAACATTCCTCTCCATACTCTGAATGATCGACATTTTTTTTAATCTTATCACCCTCTCTCTCCCTTTTAAGTCTTTTTTCTTTCCTAACATCCTTTGATTTTTGTAAGCATGAGTATTTAACCTTTAACAACCTCTGTTTGTCGAGGCACTCCATTGCCTGTGCCGTGTAATCACCAGGCTCAATATTAATTTTTCTCAACATTTCTGACTTTGATACATTCCCACATTAAATGATGAATTTGCATGCTATGTGCCCAATGATAATACCGGGGGATTCAAAAGTCATGCACATCAAGTTTTGTGGTTGAATTTTAAAGATGGATGAATTATGTTAACAAACAGAATAAAGGACAAACAAAGGTTGAACGGTTATCTTTACTGCCAGGTGTCAAATCACAATAAATGTTCAAATGATGCCCGTTTTCCTGGACACACAATCGGCACTTCTATTTGTACAAATACTTCTTCGGTTCATGAGACCATACTACGTTGTTTACACATTTATTGGGATTTTGTGTACCTTCATGTAAGCACTTTTTTTGGAATTCTGGATTAAATGTTCTCATTTCCATCATTCATTAAACTTTTAAGCAAAAAGAAAATACTTTGTTTACATTTTCGCCATTTAAATGGGCGTGGCCCGGTTTTAATGGTTATTTAAAAATAGATTTTAAGGCAGTGCTTCTCAAACTTTCAATATACGCGACCCACTATTCAATCATCATTTTCATCGCGCCCCCTCCATAAAATAACAATGTATGGAATTCAATAATACTCTACTTTGACACTAAAGCTACAATACGACTTTAACCTCTTATGTGCCTCCGACGTATATAAACGTCTCACTCAACCAAAGTATTACTTTTCTGGACGTATATATACGTCTTTCCGAGATCTCTCTTCGGTGCAGTGCTACCCATAAAAGTATTCCGAGGGCTTTAGAATGCAATAAAAGGACATTGACAGTGTTTGTGAAGGTTTTACTTATTTCAGAGAATTGTTACTTATTTATTTCTTTTCTCCTCCCCCTCCCCCGAAAAAAACATCAAAATACGCTCGTCTATGTAGTAAACGATGGCATTGGAGAGAGAATTGCGTAACTTTTAACAGACAGTTAAGGAATTAATTATAAACCGTACAAATTATCAAGATAATTGTTAATACAAGCCAATGGGGTCACTGATAATTATCTAACTCGTTCTTAACTTAGTATTGATAAATTAATAATAAAATATACATTTGTACACTACTGGTACATTTATAAGTGTACTATATCAGTGTAAATGTCTATCTTTTATTATATCAGAAAGTATTTTGTTTGTTTATTTTCAGTAATTTAAAAATTTTTTAAATAACCTTTTGTTTTTGACTTTTCAATATGTTCGCACCCCCTCTTAGGGATTATCACGCCCCAAGGGGGGCGCCCCACAGTTTGAGAAACACTGTTTTAAGGACTTCTAATTAGCCTAGAGGTTGATAATATGTAAGATATTTTTAGAACGGTTAAAATCTATGCAATTTAAAAATGTAAAAATCTTAAAATTGTCATATTAAGAAGATTTTAGGTTTCCAATACCCTTAAAGATATATTAGAAAAAAAAAACAAAAGAATTTTTGAATTCATGTTTAGGATCTTAATTTGAATTGAAATTAATAAGTGAATTATTAATAATTGAAAGTTTTAATTTTTTTGGTAGATTTTTAAAAAATTAATTTTTTCTTTAGGAACAATATTGGTCTTACTGCCGATGTTAAGAAAACAAACGCAGTTTCCTCAGAAAAATTCAGAATTTTAATTGCCTTTGTCTTTAAAATGAAGCCCAGAAAGTTTCATTGATTATTGATTTCTTTTTGCAAAGAGTATTTACTCAAAAATTATTTGAATCAGAAAATTAATTAAATTAAAATTTACTCAAAAATTATTTGAATCAGAAAATTAATTAAATTAAATCTTTGACTCAATAAAACTCCTCAGAATTGTGAAAAGCGGATTTATTCAAAATGGGGACAGTTAATAATTTTAATTAAATTTTCTAACAAGCATTTTTATCAATATCTATAAGATTAATTATCTAATACTTCATATGAAATTTTCATAATTTTCAGGTCCACAATTTTTATTCAAGATCACATGCATATGCTTAATTTCTTTTAGTCATTTTTACGCATAATGTTTCTTTTTAAAAGATATATAAATCAAAGCATCTAAGATTATTGAGCCATTTTTAACTAAATATTGTATTAGTAAAATATCGATTCTCAAGAAAGAAAAATGTTTGTTGTCGAAGTTTTTTGTCGATTTACTTAAAAGTAATATCGCAGTTCCGGAAGAACGATGGCATAACTGCAAAAAATGTGTTAAATACAAATAAGTCCGTAGAAATATCAGAAACACATCCCACACACATGGGAACATGGACGTAACTGTAGTTCCACTCAGACCACCAGAGGTAGTTGCGTCATGTTCCCCTGCGTGTGGGATGTGTTTCTGATATTTTCTATGGACTTATTTGTATTTAACACATTTGTGCAGTTACGTCATCGTTCTTCCAGAACGGCTATATATGATTAATGGTTTGTGAGAATAGAGCATTTAATTTTTTTTCAGTTATTGCATAATATTACGTTCTGCAGTCTTATATTAAACATGCAAGAAATTAATAAAATTTACTTGAAGATATTATCGATCATGTAAAAATCAGAAAAAAAATCGTTCCAAAATAACTGCTAACCAGAAGTAATCCAAAAAAATAAGAATTTCGGGACAGCTCAATGTAAAATATTAGTATTTTATGTGAAAAACTTCATTTGGAATATTCAAACTTAAAAACCAAATTAAAATCTCATTCACTGAAATTTAAAGAGATAATTTTACAGTAAAGTAATTTTAAAAGAGTAATTTAATAAGTTCGCCTAGTTTTATGAACGTCACGTTGATTTTTTCGTAGTTTATTTCAAATTTAGGGTTTCGTTGTAGAAAAAAGGTTTTCAAAAAGTCAACTTCTATCTGCTTAATTTTTGCTTTGTATAAATTGAGATTTTTGCTTACTTGGCTTGTGAAAAATGAGATAGAGTCATAAATTAGAATCCGAATCAATCATAGGTCAATCGGAGGAAGTAATGTACATAAATGAAATTAAGGTTCTAAATTATTGAGTAATATTAGATAGAAAAAAGTGATATCTAATAAGTTAGGCGTGTCGTCAACATAATTTGAACATAAATTGAAGCAACGGATTCTATCTCAAAAGTCCATATACAACCCTGAAGAACGTAAGATATAACCCAATAATCGAATGATGATATGTAGTATATTTAAGGTCATATTAATGGTTCGGGTGTAAAATGTTTGAGCATACTTTCTTAGCAAAAATAAATTAAATAGATAAGAAGGTTTTTTTTTTTTCTTATAATTTTTTTTACTCTTTATGGTTGCATTAATTTTCAAAAATTCACATTAACTTGGCTTTAATAAGAACATCAAAGTTCTTTTTACAAAAAATTTTATTTATGTCTAGGATAAGTAAAACTTAGTGACAGTAAAAAAAAAACGTCATAACAAAAAGACAAATATAAACTTAGCCTTTAACTGCTTCCATTACAAATTGCTTTGAAAAGAATTGCAAAGAAATCATCACATTTTTTAATTGTATTATTAAATACAAGGAGATGAAATAAACAAAATATGTAGGTTTTAAGTTGAATTTGCAATTTGTTAAAGATATAAAAGTATTTAGTTTATTAGTTATTATTAGTAATTTAGTTATTATTAGTTTATTATCCCGAGTTATCTCGGCAAATGGAAAAAAAGTTCAATATTAGTCTGTGTTGATAGTTTTTGAAACAAGTGACATCACAAAAGTGATACCTGACATTCTGTACCTGGTATCTAGTCTCTTCTTACTGGCTTACCACTGCAATATCTTTTACGGAGCACAGAGCGTGTTTCAAAAGGCTACATACAGAAGAATCACCTCCACTATTTTCAATGTCCACCCTCTTCATAATCACTAACTGAAAAATCTCATCGCTTTTGCTATCTTGCATAATCGTCATTGTTCTACTTCTTTTCACGCACACACACAATGCAACTATCTTTCTTTATACGCGCATTTATAACCCACAAGCCGAAGTATACTATACAATAGGGAAAATACTTGACCAGTCCTGTTAAAACCGGTGAAACCAACAAAACTTGGAAAACTGCTAATCAAAAATGAATATTGTCTTTCATTTCCTCCAGACCGAGTAAAACCGTTATAAAGTAACTCTTACGAATAAATTCTGCTTATCCCGAGTTTTTTCGTCCAAGTTTTTCGCCTGGTTATCCCGAGATAACACAAAACAATCATGCAAGCGGTTAAATACAGAATAAGGAGCATGAACATAAAAAAAAAAAAATGTTTACCTACGTAATCTGTTTCAAGTTGACTTTAATGTCACGCTACAGGTACTCCGCTGAGAACTGCTATTGATGAACTGCGTGATTTTGAATTATGTTCAAATAGCATTTTCGCCACTTGACAGACGACCGCAATGGCCAAACTGTCATAGTTGTGATCTCGTCGCTGTATTTGTTTCTGTTGAGTTTTCTATTGCGGTTTTAAGGTAACTAAAAACCCATCGTGTACTATTGACCAGAGGTCTCAACTCGGGTCGCTAACCGGTACCGTTCCATGGATGCAATGGTAACAGGCCGCCCAAGATACATTAATATCTATTTTATTTACTATGTTGTATTTGTCTTGGATTTGTGTGACTTTCAGTGAAATCACTTTATATATATTCTACATTAAATCACAATGCATTTTTTTGAGTAGCGGTATTTTTTCTGAAAGCATACTTAAATACAATTAAATTTTAAAAAATCATTAAATATAACGATGCTCAATGTCTTTGCGTTTACACAGTGCATACAATGTTTAGACTCATACAACTCGTGATGCATTCCTCGTCACTTGCCTATGATTCAGCATCATGAGGTACATTCTTAATTGCCCCTCAAGCTGCTTCTAATTTCAAATTAACACGCCAATACATCACTTCACTTTTAGCATTGGTAATGGTTAAGCTCTCTACCGAGATGTAATACTTATTTAAATTCATACATTTTAGTATTATCTTCTTGAAATTCCGTACATTGTTATTATTATTTTGCAGTTTGTGTGAGAAAACAAAAACCACACACGTCACTGCAAAATAATATTGTTACTAAAGTAAAGTAAAGTACTCCCTACTTTATAATGAAATTTAACTCTGTTGTTACGTATGGTAAAATAATGACAATTAAAAAGAAAGAATTAAGACTAGGAAAACGTTGAAATTGGGGAATTATTATTAAAAATGAGAGGAAAATGAGCTCAATGTGATCAAATTGAAACCCGTGCTTTATAACAATATTTTATCGATGAAATCAAGATGATTGGTACATTAAGCCTTGAGAAAGGAATCAGATAAATGCCTAAAGAACTTCTATGAAGAAAAAACTCCACAACGGATTGAACAAAGAAGAGATAATTTTCTTTGAAACGAGATGAAAAGAGCGTTAAACTTGAGTACAAAATCCCTTCAATAGCATGGAAGAGTAAGACTTCAAAGAAAAATTATTTTCAAGTGAGCAAATTGCTCTTTTACGGTTGGATCTTTTAGAAATCGCAGAAGATTTAATTTTATTTTTTTATAATTTGAAGGGAGAACAAGATCTTAAAAGGGGGAAATTCTTTTGAAAATTATTTTGCTGTAAACTGAAAACAAATAATATCATCTTAGAATAATATATTTTTCATTTAAGATTTCAAAAATAGAATACTCTTTGAGGCAAGGCACTAAAAAAAAGTCGAATTTTAAAGTAATTTATAATATATATATATATATATATATATATATATATATATAATATAAACTTTTATTTTATAATCCTTTTAGAAGTATAATTCTATAATGAATTGTCAACTATTGTGCAATAAAAACACACACACACAAACTTTCTAGTAGATAGAAGAAAAAATTATGTAAAAGTTTGATTTATATATATATATATATATATATATATATGATATTTCACAAGTGAAAACTACTGAAATGTTATCTAAGGTGCAATGCCTACTCTTTTCAAATAATACTACCAACAAGATCCTTAAATTTCCTTTCCCTTGAAGTGTCGAAATCTTTTCGGGGATGGAACTTCACATTTATCACATATTGAGTGAGAAGATGTTGTGTACTGAGGGTGTACTTCTGAAAAGTGCCGCATCACCATTATTTTAAACAGATGACTTTCATTTGAAACGAACGTTTTGACGGCACCCAAAGATCTCAACGGATTCATCTCTAACTGAGAATGGTTCAATTTCAGCCATATTACTGAAGAAGTGGATTCAGCTTTTTTTCATCCTTTACACTCCGGCATCTGTATATTTTGAAATAATACGAATTATAAAAAAGGAACTTTGAAATATTCTTTGTGAAAATAAGTTATGGAAGATTTTCAAACAATTTATTATATTGTGTATACGTGTTGTTACATGTCTTTTTTTAGACATTTTTTAAACGAAGCATCAATTTTAATAATATGTTAGTCACATGATTCTGGTCACCCTTAGAGGCTTCCCTCTGCCATCTACGAGATTATGATAACTTACATAAAGAAATAAATTTTAATTATACACACTGACACTTCCAGTCTATCTGTCTGTAAATACTTTTGAAGATCCTAGAGAAATAAAAGATAGTAAAAGATAAATCTGTACATAGGTACATGAGTTGAAAGTGATTGAGAGTTATAAAGGGTGTTTTTTTAGAGGTATAGAACTTTAAATTGCAATAAAACAACGATGTATTATTCGATTGACATGAATTTTTTTATTTGAAAGATAATCTTGTGGCATTACATTTTTAAATATGATTTCTGGCATAGAACTACCACGGTTGGCTCGGATGTAGTCCAATCTGATGTCCACTTTCGATGACTTTTTCCAACATTTGTGGCCGTATATCGGCAATAACACGTCGAATGTTATCTTCCAAATGGTCAAGCGTTTGTGGCTCATCCGCATAGACCAATGACTTTACATAGCCCCACAGAAAATAGTCTAGCGGTGTTAAATCACAAGATCTTGGAGGCCAATTCACAGGTCCAAAACGTGAAATTAGGCGGTCACCAAACGTGTCTTTCAATAAATCGATTGTGGCACGAGCTGTGTGATATGTTGCGCCGTCTTGTTGGAACCACAGCTCCTGGACATCATGATTGTTCAATTCAGGAATGAAAAAGTTAGTTATCATGGCTCTATACCGATCACCATTGACTGTAACGTTGTGGCATTCATCGTTTTTGAAGAAGTACGGACCAATGATTCCACCAGCTCATAAAGCGCACCAAACAATCAGTTTTTCTGGATGTAGCGGTGTTTTGACATACACTTGTGGATTAGCTTCACTCCAAATACGGCAGTTTTGTTTGTTGACGTAGCCATTCAACCCGAAGTGCGCTTCATCGCTAAACAAAATTTACTTATGAAAATCGGGAACAACGGCAATCTCGTTTTGGGCCCATTCGACGAATCTACGCCTCGCTTGATGATCGTTTTGATGAATTGCCAAACCAAACTGAGAATAAATCACTTGACAGCTGTTAAATCGGTCGCCATCTTGGATAGTAATGTCAACTTAAACTTCTATATCTGGAAAAAAACACTCTTTATTAACGTCGCATTAAAAGCAGCAAGAGTGGTTCTGGCGACGGACACATAATTTTGAGCTTTTGGCCAAGTTACGAGCACGGTACCTGTTCTAATACCCGCCCTCCTAACTACCACATCAAAGGGAGGACAAAGAGCCTCGACAAAGTTCAAGTGCATAGGCCTCTCTATGTGGCGGGTCTTCAGTGGAATCAGGATTTGAGCCCATGACTTTGCAACCTCGAGTTCACAGCCAAAACCACTAGGCTACCACCACAACACAAGAGTTGGAAAAATAAGTGCTTCATTATGTGTGAGAATTTGTTAATAATGTAGTACATCGTTAAGTTAAAACTGCATTTAATGTTATAAGAAAAATGTACTAAATAATTATAACGTATAAGTAATTAATAACCGATAACTATTCGGTGTACTTCAGTATTATTCAGTCAAAGGAATTTTTCAAGCAAAAAAAATGTCACCAAACACCGCAAAATTCACCCAATTGATGAATACGTTTCTGGACTGGTGATATTATTTGATTAGGCGAAAATATTTGACGGTTAAATACGCAAATTTCAAAAGTTCACTCTTAAATGAAATAATGAATTTTATAAATGAAATAAATACCTAACAAAAATGTGATAAACCAAACTTCAAATTTGGTACATGATTTTAATAAATTTAAAATAATCACAGGAAAAATAGCAGAAAAATACAACATAAATATGAAATATTAAAGATATTTACACCTCATTTCAAATAGTTTATTATAACATTTAATTGATTGAAATATATTAAAATAACACTTCGAAACAAACTGCTCATTACTTAAAGTGCTGTTGTTAATGTAATATATTTTGAATTTTTTTTTCATTCCAGTAACGATTTGATAGAAACACTGTTTTAGAATTTGTAAATGTTATTTATATTTTATTTAAACATGGATATTCTTATAATCAATGTCGCGAACTCGTGAGTTCCCGTCGTCACAAAAAGAAACACACACACACACACACACTGTGTAGAGGTGCGGCTGATGTACAATAACTCTTCTGATGTTTTAAGTCTTCACGTTGGGATCATGTGGAATTTTGGAGAGTAGAGCACGAGCCCAAGTGATGTCCTTATCATTTAAACTTAAATTAAAAATCAATCAATTAACCACAACATATTAATGATTCAAAAGCACTGGAGAGTGAGGGAGTGAATATTAACGTCGCACTGTTGAGCTACACCAGGTCATTTGGCGATGGAGCTCGTAATTTTGAACCACGGTCAAGTGACGAGAACGGCACCTGAGCTGGCATTTCTCCTTCTCCTAAGTATCACACCACACCAACGGGAGGTTGTTTTAGCTCTCGACAGATTTAACATGCATCGCTCCAATATACGGTGGGTCTTCAGTGGGACTGGGCACGAACTCGTGACATTCCAGCCACGATCCGATACATTGACCGCTAGGCTACCGTGGCCATAAAACTGAAGAAATAATGATCTAATTTTGATATGCATATATACATTTGAGTTATTCAACGTTTCAATTTTTTGAACTAAAAATCTTCAATAGTGCTTTTGTATGAGGCAAACTCAACTACTTTCTCACACCGGGAATATTATTGAATGACACATTGATTTCTCTGAACATTTTTTACCGAATATAACAAGTTATAATGTGTTTCTTTTTTTGAGCTTTATTTATATATGTACAAGACTGATTTTATTACACCGCATATTTCTGCGTTTGTGAGCATGAAAGCTTTTCTAAGACAATACATTCCACTTTTTTGTTATTTTAACGAAGTCTGTTTATTTTAAATATGCATATCATGTCTTTACCATTGAACTTATTTTTATAACCGATTTACAGTAGCAGAAATATATGTTTCATACATGTACTGGAAGTTAGCTCACAATGAATATTTCTTTTGTTCTGTGCAGTTAATAAGACGAAAAATTTGTAGCATTATCACTATTTCTAGAAAACATTTTTCCATTTACTATCTCTGTTAATTTTTTGTATAATTTAAATTATCCTGAGTTTTTTTGAAAACTTAAGAGAGAGATAGAGAGTATTTGTGTGTGTGTGTGTTACAGCAATCTTATTTGTCGCTTGATGTAAGCAAATGGAAATGTTTTGTACACATTATCAAACAATTTTTTTCACCATTTAAGTTAAAAATATCAATATTAAACATACATATAGCAAAATTTTCAACAAAATACAGAAAACAAAATACAAAAAATTAACATCTATTAACTAAAATTTAATTGATAAAAAAATGATACCTTTTTTATTGAGAACATTTTTAATGTGCATTAAATTAGCTCCACAAACTTATGAAAGAAAAACATGTTGGCATTCTCATGATAATAAATAAAAATACACACATTATGATTTTTAAAATGTCACAAAAAGAGAATCAAAATCTTTTCTTGGATGATCTTGATATTTAGCGTAAATGGAAAAAGTGGTAATTATAAAATCAACTTTGTGAAAAATGTCTCAATAGTAAACAGTATTTTTTACATAAAATATAAAAAATATTAATAAATTTTAAGTGATATCAACTGCTGTTCTTTAACAAGCACCACAGAATTATTATTTAAACAGTGATTAAAATAAACCAGACCAGCTGGTCTATTTCACAGCTAAAAAACTGTTGAACATATAAGTCGAAATTGTGCGACTGTATTTATATAATCTAATGTAGGATCTACTGTCACTAATAAGAATGAAGGTCTCTAAAATGACTTGGAATATGATAACATCCAAGAATTCTGATACTAATATTAATATTAAATCCTAAGAAACTTCTCTTTATAGAAACAATTCAACAGTCAAATACCTACACTAACTATTAACTTTTAAAATTTGTATTCATATTTAAAGATAAATTTCTTGAAAATACAAATACACTTGAAAGAGAACAGACTAGAAAATACTCGTAACAATGATATGCAATTTGCTTCTTAGCAACCTTGAAGAGACGCAGCTGCAGCGGTTTTGAACACTTCCTTTACAGCATCACAATTTTTGGCGGAACATTCTATATATTTCACAGCTTTGATTTTTTCTGCTGCTTCTTTGCCCAGCTCAAAAGAAACAGGTTTCAGTGACTTACTAGCAAGCTCATTAATGGTGTTTTCATCAGATCTCAGATCTATCTTGTTACCAACGAAGACAATGGACACGTTTGGAATGTATTTTTCAATTTCAGGATACCACTTTTCGCAAGCATTTCGTAAACTCGTTGGGTTGTCGATAGCATAGCAAAGGATCACAGCCTTACTATCTGTGTAGGAAAGGGTTCGAATACTGCTATAATGTTCTTGTGCAGGAACAATCCATAGTACGATGGGTTTCTTTTGACCGTCCACCTCTACTTCAGTCAGATACTCTTTATAAATTGTAGGCACTGCCGGGTCCGGCAAGGCATCGGTGAAAAAATTGAAAATAAGTCCAGTTTTTCCGCATTGTTCGTCACCCACAACAACAATTTTTTTCGAGGATCGTTGGCCATGATTTCATGAAAATTACTCATGGTATTTAAATAATATTACAGAAACGAAGGAGCAGACGCTTATGCTTAAAATGCGACGTTGTGCTAGGGATCGCGAAAATGACAGCTATGGCTTCAGAATGCGAAATTTGAGAACGACTAATTCTCAAACACGCGCTTACCAAAAATAAAAGTAAAAAACACCAATAAACAAAAACCAGAAGTTGAAAGGAGAAAAAGATGCTGCCAGATGTAAAAAGTAATTTTAACAGAAATATGAGTGTGTTGCCAAACCCAACTTCACAAACTGCTGTACTTCCTGCTACAAATATTTAAGAATTTTCAAAAATTGATGAAAAAATTATGTTCAAAGTTTTAAAGTCTTTATTTTTGAAAAATACGTTATTTTAATATCTGCAATAATTAACAGCTTCAGAAACCTAGTTTTGAGTTGTCATTGAAATTGGACCACATC
Organism: Trichonephila clavipes; assembly: GCA_019973935.1. Classification (NCBI taxonomy): domain Eukaryota; kingdom Metazoa; phylum Arthropoda; class Arachnida; order Araneae; family Nephilidae; genus Trichonephila; species Trichonephila clavipes. Next base: position 20,410 of record BMAU01008844.1, read on the forward strand.
TATGTAAAGAGCAAATGTACTGAAGTGCCACTGAATTAGGGATACCTACCTAGTAACGAGTTAGGCCTCCTCGGGCATTGATGATGGCTCCCACACTGCGAAGCATAGATTCAACAAGTTTCTGGAAACGTTCCACGGGAATGACTCGACAAATATTGGCTAAAGCTGGCCATAATTCATTAAGGTTCGCTGGTGCAGTGTGATGGTCTTTCGCGCCTTGTTCCAAAATATCCAAAAGATTCTCAATAGAATTTAAGTCTGGGCTTCTAGGGGACCAGTTTAAAATAGAAAAAGAGGAATGCTCATCCAACCAGCCAGTAGCCAACCGGGATTTCGGACAGGTACAGTTGTCTTGCTGGAAAACTCCATTACCGTGCGGATAACAGAAAGGCATAAACGGATGGAGGTGATCACCCAAAAATTCTACGTACCGAATTGCACCGAGAGAGGTTGGTAAACTCACCAAAGATCCCAAAAAGGGCCACGAGAAAACACCCTAGACCATGATTGAGCCACCATGCCCTTGTACAGCTCCAACCTGGCATGCAGCATCCATGGCTTCATGATCATGACGCCATATTTTCAGCTTCTCGTTGGCGTTAAGTAGTCGGAATCGAGACTCATCACTCCATGCTACTCGTTTCATGTCCTCTGCACTCCAGTCTCAGTGCTCTGTTGCCCAGTCAAGACGTGCAACGCAATGGCGACCGTTGATCAATGGTACTCTTGTAGGCTGTTGGCTAGTGAAACCGATACGGTGAAGCGAGCGTTGCATAGTCAGTTTACTGACTGTATGACTGGCATCGTCATTCTATTGGGTAGTAATTTGAGCTAATGTTTGGCTTCGCTGTCTACGTACAATACGCCTGAGCTGTCTCTCACCACGCTCTATTAAGGTTAATTGTCCTTTGTAGTTTGCTCGATCGCTAGTTTTTGTCCATCATTCATGTATTCTTGGTATACGCTTCACACTAACGACCTTGAAAATCCTAGCTGTCTGACGATTTCAGAAATTGAATGGACCAAGAGTCACGCACTTACGTTTTGTGCACGATCGAAGGCATCTAAATCAGGCAGTTTACCCACACTGGCAATTCCAACAACTTAATTAGAACACCACAATACACGCTACATATGCAGTTACCACAGTGCCCTCACATGCTCATAAATGATGCGCAGCGCTACACAATTTGCATAGTAATTGCTATCCCTAATTCAGTGACACTTCAGTGTAGTAAATAATGTACTTTTCTATATGACTGTCAAATGGGATGAAAACTCCACTTTCTTTTAAAGCAAAAAAGAAGTCTCACTGTATTTATATAACAGATAGATCTGGAGATTTGTTTGCCCGTGTAAAACAAAGACTCCAAGTGCTTTGTATAAAATATCTAAAGTAAACGCTTTCAAAACTTAGAAATTTATTCTAAGTAAATGTGAGGCAAATAAACCACTAGATGCAAATACGTGGTGTAAATTCAAAAAGGGGGAATGTCTTGAGGAGAAGTTTCATCAAAGAACAGATACCCTGTTGTAGATCCCACATTTAGGTATTTATCAAATCCAGAATAATTGAAGAAATGTTTTCGTGATAATGTCCAAGATCCTAAGAAGAGTGGATAGAGTGATATGGTCTAATGTACTGAAGAAAATATTTGTGCAAATAGAAGTCCTCTCGAAGCACAGTGGGGCTGAGGGGTTAGTGCATCACGCTTCCATACCACAAGTCCGAGGGTCAAACTCTGGGCTGGGTAAGGTTGACTCAGCCTTTCATCCCCACAGTGGGTCGATAAATGAGTACCAAGCTTGCTTGGGAACTTAGCATTGGGGGTTTCGCCTGTCCGGATTATCGGCGCATGCCCCTCAGAGCCCAAGGTCGCATACACTGAGTTGAGCACAATAGACCTTGAGCTTCATGGGCTGTTGCGCCGTTGAGTTAAGTTAAGAAGTCCCCTTAGGCAGTGCTCCACAACCTTTTTATAACAGCAGACCGGTCAACGGTTGAAAATTTTACCGCGGCCCACTGAGGGTGGGACACGTTGATTGTTGATATTTCAAATTGTTTTGATTTAACAGTTTTAATTAAGTTACATTTAAGTATGCCTTCAGAATAAAATATAGTTACACCAAAATAAATAAAAATGACTTAACGTGGAATATAAAGTGATTTCCGTGGAAAGTTGCGCAAATCCGAGAGAAATGCACCACTTTAAATAAAATGGCAATAGTTTAATGTTCTTCAGGTGACCCGGCACCATTGAATCCACGGACCAGAGGCTTCAGATCACTGCTCTTAGGTACAGAAGATGAATTATTTAATATTGAAAATGAATCAAGATTAGAAATTTTTTGGAAAAATTGAATATTGAATCACATGTGTAATTTACTGATACAAGCAATGAGATGCCTCAACAAACAGTGATTGTTCAAAGCAATATATTCTTGTGATTACACGAAACAAAGGAGATTAGGAAAAGAAGGAGGACAAATATTAAAAAGAGAGCATGATGAGATAAAAAATGATCCTCAAGAACAAAACTATCCAAACTTTTTAGCATAAGGGCCACATTGAGCTTCTACTCTAAATCTATAAAGGTCCGCGACCCTTCCCAAGTAGCTCATCATACCAACATACTGTAATTTTGAATTACACGCAGATTTTCGAACCGGGAGTTGTTGGTGAGAGAGACAACTCCATTTCCGGGAGATTTTGAAAATGAAATTTTGAGTCTCTTTTTTGGATAGTGATATAACTATAGACAACATCAAGAATTTTTAAAATCTTGAAATAAAAACCCCTTGCCTCAGAACTACAACTGTGAGTGATTTATTCGTTGCGTAGCGATATTTTTAAAGAAAAATATTTAAACTCATTATATTAATGGAAATTTTATCTACGATGGTGTATCATCGATTGAAAAAAAATAGGTTGCTTGTGTAGAAGAAAAGCAGCAGTCGGCCAAAAGTCTCGGAAGAATCAATGCAGAAGGAGAAGGAGAGTTTTGTTTGAAATCCACGGAAGTCTACAAGAGTTCCCGCCTCTGAACTTGCTCCAGAAAACAGTATGGAAAATTTTAATAAAAAAAATAAATGCCAAGCCATATCATTTGCAATGGACACAAAAAATAACAGAATTTGTAAAGCATTACGAACCATTAATAGAGTGAGGCTACAAAATGTATGGAACAAACTGGATTATACACTGCTGTTTGTAAAAAAATGCATCATCATGAAAGAATCATCAAATTAAATGAACTTTGCAGCAAATATCAATTATAAGATGTTATGTAAAATAGTAAAGTTTCAATGCCACCGCGCTTGCGTGGCGTGCGCAGCACCCTCTGAACTGATGCTGAAAGCGTATAAATAGAGGGCTGTAGCGGGACGTTGAAAATAGTTAATGATTTAGTGGCGAAAGGTTAGTGAGACCTAAGTATGCCTCCATGACAAAATAAGGAGAAATTCCAACAACTTACGGAGTTTGAACGGGGAGGATTATCGGTCTTCAAGAAGGAGGATTTTCCTATCGCGTAATAGGAGATCGTGTGCAGCGGAACTGTTCCACAAAGTGATGCGAGTTTGGAAGCAGTGGACCGATGAGCACCAAACAACTCGAAAAATTGGCAGTGGACGACGAAAGGTGATTTCAGCGCGCGACGATCGACACCTGATCTACATGGCGGTGAATGACCGTACAGCTTCCTCCAGGTAGTTGGTAGCACGTTGGCCTACTGCTGCAGGTGTATTTTGTCGACGTCTGCGGCACCGTGGATTGCGTGCAAGGGTGCTTTTATACAGGATTCCCCTCACAGCAAGCCATCGAAGGCTGCATCTGCTGCTATGGGCTCATGAGCACAGAACATGGCAAGCTGATTGGCACCAAGTTGTCTCTTCAGATGAATCCAGATTCACTCTGTGGGACCATGATGGCCGCATTCGTGTTAGACGCTATGCCGGTGAACGCTGCCTTCCAGAGTGCGTTTTCAAACGACATAGTGACCTAACACCCTGAGTTATGGTTTGCGGGGCAATTTCGTATCATGAACGATTCAATTTGTTACGAATTGAGGGTAGACTCAATAGCAACAGGTACGACCGTGAAATGCTCTACAGCCCGAAGTCGTTCCCTTCCTTCAAGGCATCCTTAGAGCTATCTTTCAGCAGGATAATGCACGCCCACATGTTGCAAAGACTGCTCGAGACTTCTGTTTAGCCCAACACATGTAACTTCTCCCTTAGCCTGCTTATTGGGCGGATATGTCACCTATTGAGTACGTATGGGATTTGGTTAGTCGGCGTCTCGCTCTTGATTCATGTTCTGCGGCTTCAAAAGACGAAATTTTGCTGCGCATACAAGCAATATGGAATTCTCTTCCACAAGCAGACATTCAAAATCTGTTTGACTCCATGCCACGTCGTATAGCAGCACTTATTGCAGTGCGTGGTAGCTACAGCAAATACTAATTTCGGACACTTAATATTGTTTTTTTGCTTTGAACATTTCGCCATTTATTTGTACTAATACAAGTGGTTTGTGCATTAAATTTCATTTAACTCTGATGCTTCCTTCATGGTGTTACATTTTTTACAAACAGCAGTTTACATATTAGATGTATGCCGTGTAACAAAAGCGTCACACATAAAACATTTGTGAATGCAAAAAAAAGAAAGAAAAAACGCTTGTACATTTTTTTTACACTTATGCATCACTTATTGTATTACTAGCTGGTATACCCGTGCGAAGAACGGGTAAATTGAAAAATAAAACACAAATTGAAGGATAAAGAAGTTTTTAATGAGTTAATTTTACGTGAATTGCAAATTAAACAAACAATATATATAT
>BMAU01008847.1:0-13893 GCA_019973935.1 Trichonephila clavipes
TGCTGTTAAGCGTGCGTACGACTCGGCGCCGCCACTGTTCGTTGCGTTATCTTTTTCACCACGCAAGACTACGTTCTTTATCTACTTTTAAATTTATTAAAACGATAATTGTCAGATCTCCACCACATGATGCTTGAGGTAAAAGATCTCACTGCTGATTGGAAGTGAGGTTTCAGTGGGTATCGGAATGTCACATTGATAGAAAAATCGGTTGAAGCAAACTATAAATGATTTCGACAGTGCTTCTCAAAACTTTCAATCTGCTGGCACCCTCCTTTTCAATCACACAATTTTTATCGCCCCTCCCTTGCACACATTAATAATGTACTGAATGCGGCCAATAATGCACTTTGACGCTAAAGCAACAATTTTTATTATAAACCGTACAAATTCATTACATAAGTATTAAAATGTGTATATGTTTCTTTTAAGCAAAAAAAATTAAGTAGTAGGCTAATTATGTTATTTTTTTATCTAATTTTTAAAATGGACCACATTGCAAAATGCGGTGTATAGATATCAAAATATAGGTATCAGCTTAATATAGAAAAATAATTCAGAGGGTCATTTTCTAATCATAAGCATTATTTTAAAAAACTTTGCTCTGTAAGACAAGCCCTTGGAAGTTGGAAATACTTAATAAACTTGTTCTTAATTTAGTATTAATTAATTAGTTATAATATACTCTGTGCAGCACTGATACATTAAAAGGATACCGGCTGAAGTATCCGCTCTTTTCACGAATTCATTTATAAGAAAATAAAACATTATTGATATAATCGCTGAATTATAAGGAAAGTAAAGCCAAGTGCTGCCCGGTCAATGTTTTACAAAATTGTAAAATGATTTTTTTTTTAAATAGAGTTGCTCAAATTATAATTAGTTTTAAACGAACTCGTAATTTTAAGCCTCCCAGAATTAGCATTTGGAATTGATGTTGAATAATGAACAACAAAAAAATTCTGATGAAGAATAATTGTGACATGTTTTCTTTAACCTTGGGCGGGCGCTCACTCGATACTAATAGTGAGGCAGGGTTATTGTGTGAGTCACCCCCTATATACCAATCCTTTTTTATAAATTATTTTTATAGTATATATGCAATAAAAATCGTACTCCAGTGAATAATTTAATTCAAGAGAAAATATACTCCCCTACTTTCAAGGACACAGAAAATATTTCCGGAAAAAAAAGTTATCACACACCGGAAAACTCAGTCAAAACAAGTACCTTAAGATTGTAAAAAGTTTTCCAATCTCAAAAAAGAGGGAGATATGTGAGAAATATATTTCAGTCACGTGTTAAGACTGGACAAACAGAAGAGAAAAGTGTCTGGGCCATTGGTAAACAAATACATAAACAGTTTTGCCAGAATTACCGATTTCGTGCACCCTGTGCTCGGCGTAGACCGCTCCCGGATTAAAAGTGTATTGTTGCAGTATGGATGTTCTTAAAAGAAATTATGTAAAACGTTTATCATTATGCTTTATATATTTGGGATTACTCCTATTAAAATAAATCTTGGCCTCAGTAATCCTTGAAAGGAGCTCTTTTTGTGCTTTCTTCCAAAATGCATAAAAAATATTTTACAAGGAAAAAAGCGCATTAGAAATAAGTTTATGTACAACTTCCCTATATGTAAAAACAAATACATAAGAGCAGGGGACGTAACTAACCATACAAGTAAGCCTCGAAGGTCAAACCGCAGCAAATACATTCTGCTGCCTATCTGGCGAGAATTTGTTCGGGCATCTGGGGCTCGAAGAACCCTCAGTCCCCGCATATCGGCAAAATTCTCTTTAACGGCATGTTGACTAAATCGTAGAATCCTTTGCCATGTTTGGTAGTAGATCATGCTCTATTGGACGAGAGCGCGCATGAGCCAGAAGGTGGGGCTTTGAGTCATGGATCTTGATATCTCGAAAAAGTTTTCCAGTGAGGAATCTAAGTGGAAGAGTGAGGCTTCCTCATTGGCTACGTTGAAAAGTAGAGGATAAAGCGCCGCCTCGCGAAAATGGCCGCCCTTGATGGGGTGTGTGGGAGTGTGAGTGAGTTGTAGTGACGGATGTCCAGTAGGGGCGAAAAATTTATGAGGAAGAAAGAGAGAACAGCCGGGTGGGTTTGCAAGGCGGCTCACTCACTCCCCCCGCATTGGCCCCTCCCGGTGTTGCTGCAAAGTTTGAGAACTTAAGCACGGCGGAGGTGCTTTAATGCGCTCTGTTGCCGTGAGGAGAGGGAGATGGAGAGATTTTAAAAAATTGGCTAAGTGCTAGGGAGTGATTTTATACAAGGCCAGGAGAATACTCCTGGGCCGTTTTCCTCTTAATTCTTGGCAGTATAGCCCTATATAAATTTTTGCATATTGACATTATCAAGAACCATATTTAGAGAAATTAAAGAGGTTTTTTAGTTAAACTTTAGGATGCGCGATTTAAAATGAAGGAATTTTAATAGCATTGCGAATTTCGTCGTTTCTCATGTACCTACAGGCTCCGACGATCATTCTAATTAAAGTGTTTTGAGCAACATCCAAGATACTAATGTTTGTCTTAGCAGCATAACTCCATACAGAACATCCGTCAGAGAGGATTGGACCCAGAAAAGGTGTGAAATCCCGTTTAAAAGGGGTATATTTTCAACATTACTTTCCGGAATTTATAGCGAGCGTAAGTTATGTGTTTTTTCCATGCGAGTTTATTGTCAAAAATGAGTCCAAGATATTTGGTTTCCTGAGACCATGGAATTATTTGATTGTACAATGTGGGTGGTGCTGGTGGTAGTGTTCTTTTGTATGTGAAGGCAACCGCAGCTGAGTTTTCAAGATATTCTGCTGTCTACAGCTGATGACAATAATATATACGAGTGATGAATTTTTTATCTTCCTAATTTTTTTTGATTATATAGGCCTGGGTTTTTTCCCCCCTGATAACAAAACGTAGTAAAAAAAATATCTCATCATGGGATTACAGCAAATCAAGTAAAATGTTTTTTATTTGGTTATAGTATGCAAGATAGCTAATGATGTTTTGAAGTAGAAGCTTTTATTTTTGATTTCGTAATATCGCAGATGATATATATAAATTATATCAGTGTAAATGTGTGGGGTTTTTTAATGTCAGAAAGTATTTTGTTTTACTTCATTCTAGTAAATAATTTTTTTTAATCTTTTATTTTCGATATGCTGGCGCTTCCCCCATCCTCCAGAGGCGTGCTCCACAGTTTGAGAAACACTGGATTACGAGTAATAAATTGTGAAAATAAACTTAAATTAAGCTTGATACTCTAATTAAGTACGCAATATGCAGACAAAGCAAGCTAACGGGTAAGTATAATTTTGTACTCCTATTTAATGAATCGCAACCCCTCGGACTTTACATAATATTAATTCTAAACAGTGTAAATGACAAGAATTGAATATATTCTAATTGAAGAATAGACTTGAATATATTCTATTCTTCTTAAGGTATCCGACTACTTGCGAAAACTTTTTTTTGAAAAAAAGAAAATATGGAGATCTTTTTGTGATTTTTATATTTATATATTTTAAGGAAAAAAAATCCTGCAAATTGGTAAAAGAAAAAAAAATTATTATTATTAAAATGGGAAAAAACTAGTAAAATGTACGAAAAATTACATAAACGGGGCCCGCTCACTACAAAGATTTTATGAACAAATTCTCAATTTTTAAATTTGATGTGTTACTTTGTTATTCCTGTTTGAAGTGATCTTCACGATAAGATTTTAATTTTTACAAAAACTAGAGCACTTTATCTAAGTCATTATACGAAATTGCTTAAAAAAACATTGACTATATTCACATACAGAGCTTCAAATTTTGAAATAAAACAGTTATTGATAAATCTGAAGATCAAAACACTTCTCTACTGTTATGCAAAAACATAAGCAAAAAATTTTCAGCTAATTATTTTCAAAAACTTTTTGAGCAATCGCGGTACTGTTTGAGAAGTTTTCGAAAAAAAACACGTTTCGCGTAAAACGCATTTTAAAGTTTGACATCTTGTGTGTAGTTATGGCATTTGCTTTTACTAAAACACTTGTAGTTTTTTGTTCTAGTGAGGGAAAATTACTTGGTATTGTTATTAAGTAAATAAAATGGTCTATAAAAATAAAATTTTGCCGATTTTTGAAAAAAAATCATGGTTTAGGGTAGTCGGATACCTTATTTTTTAAAATAATTTTGTCCCATCTTCTGGAAATATTTTTACTTATATTTGAGAGATATAAGGAATACATTTAAACTTCAACATGATAAATAGAAAGACAGAATTCTGCCTTTTTAGAACGATTTCACTCCCTATTCAATAGGAAATCCAGGCTCTTTTCCTAATCTCAAAGGATTCTGCTGAACCTAATGAAAAGTAAGTTACGAAAATACCAAAACCAAATAAATAAAAAAGAGGAATGGTTGTTTTCCGATTTGGGACTGATAGGAAATGGAAGATCCTGTTTTTAATCGATTTTACTAACCCACTCCCCGTCATTTCTCATTGGTGATTTGTTTCGAGCCTTCCGCATTTTGAAAGAAACCGTCAACGGCAAAAACTATTCAATTGTATTCTTAAGTAGAAATTTGCAATTCTAAAATGTCTTAATTTTTTTAATTAGTTGGAGTATTATTAATACGTGATTTACATGAACAGTCATTTTTATTCACTTTTTATTACTTGTCCTATAATGTAAGCGTATTATGCAAATTTTTTACATTTAAAAAAAAGATGTGTGTTTTATGGCACTTAAATAATGCGACTTTTGTATAAGATACTGTGTTTTAAGATAATATTCTATAATTATATATTTAAATTAGCATAATTAAATGTTTAATGTAGTAAAACAAATTGTTCATTCAGTGATTATAAAATCATAAAATGTATGGAAGCTGTTGGTATAACGATTAATTCACTATGGATTGGGTTGCTACTTTGTCGTTAGAGTGATTTGAACTGCCTACATACGGATCACGACAACATGTTTAACACACGTTCGATGACTGCTTTGAGAGAAAAAAAACCAATTTGAGCCACTCGCTAAGTGATTTTGTTCCTGCCTTTTTTATGTGATTTACAGCAGAAGGGGACACTTTATATCCCCTTTATAGAAAAGAAAGTCATTCTTGCTTTTAACCAGTGGTCACTCGCCCCTGTTTTTGCTACCATCATTACTCGAGGGGTGTAGAGAACACCCCAAATTTGGGACGTGTATTTAAATATGAAAAAATGAAATTAAGTCATTATGATACATATTTATAAAGTACAAAAATGCTTTTTTGTATTATACAAATAAAATGAGTTAATTTATTGCATAAAATGAGACTAACAATAATTTAAACTAAACATGCGAAATTTTCATTTTAAAACACATAATTTTATATTTTTTTCATAAACCGGTAAAACGTATAAACCAGTAATAAATATACTTTTTAATTTTTGAGATGATGATAGTAGAAAGTAGAGAAAATTAATATTTTAATAATTTTCCAAACATTCAGAGAAGACTGTATACATATGCTCAACTTCTCGCGGGAGTTCTCAGCCCCCCCCCCTTTTCCAGACAAACTTTTGAAGGTCATTGCATTCCAATTCTTCAAGAAAGAGGGACTGAAGGTTCAATGACCTAAAATGAGCAGCTACAGAAAAAATCAATGGTTCGCATTCTTTTTATAATTCGGGGAGGGTTTTCTTGTTGCTGGGTGTACAGAACACCCCGCGCGAGAGATCGCGGGTTAATTTATTTTTTGAGCTGTTGCTTGGTTATTTTTCAGAAACTACTTAGATTAAAAAAACATGCATTCTTTATAGGTTTTGAGAGTAGAGAAAACCTTTTCCTATAGGCATTGTGGGAAGTATGTTGCTGAGATAGCGGATCAGTTTGACGTGTGCTGATGACATTTAAATTACTAATCGTAATTTATTGAGACTATAACCGACCAGTAGGGTTAGGTTATGCAAACCGTCTAGTGTCTTGGATCTAACACTTCGTTCTTAAGTTTTTGACCTTGGAATGAGTGTTTTATTTGAACTACCATCCTGCCGGTCAGCATCCATGCTGTGATGTATTGAACTGCAGTAGTCAAAATCAAAGGCTAACTTAAGCCAAGCAAAGAAGGTTTAACTAAAGGTAAGTCGTAAAAAAATCATTCATAGAAACGTAGGTTTATTTCAAATAATGAAATATATTAACCATTTGTAAAAGAACAAGAACAAATTAATGTTTACGACTTGACACTTGGCAGTATTTTTGTACTACTATCTTTCATTTTTCTGTGTGTGGGAGGGGGATTTTCTTAAAATTCTTTTATATAATATTATGCCAGTTCACCAAATTGCTAATTTTGGGTTCCATGCGTCCCACGGGTAACGAGTTTGACACCTCTGCATTAAATTGCTCACGTAGACTAGCCATCAAGCTGGTTTAGCAGTAATTTATTAGTGGGTGGAAGGACGCTGCACTATAAAAGAAGTCAGGATGTTTTTGCAATTTTTAAATATTCCTTCTTGAGCACTGTTGTTTCTATCAAGTCTTGGCTCGGTAATTGATGCCACTAAAGACTTTCCGAGTATGTTGTTTTTGTTGCACTACCCAATTGGTCAGCAGTGCTAGACCAGGTCCATGACATCGTACACTTTCAGAAAGTCCAACACCAGCAAGGGAACGTCTGCTAAGTCCTGCTTGGTGAGCCCTAGGCACTTGAGTATGTGAGCAGACGTGCCTGGATCAGAAGTTCGTGCACATTTCAAAGCTCTTGCGTCCTACGGAAAATTTCATTGTTTTGATACAGTCACTTTGAAAGCGGGATAGGAGAGCTTGAACTTGTCTTTTAAACCCGTGAGCCAGAGAGTCTCCAGGACGAGAACATTGATACGAATGGTGCTCTGGGGGGTAATCCAAGCGGTCTTATTCTGGTGTTTAATTCTAGAGAAAATCTCTAAAAAGGTGAGAGGTGCTGACAGCTTCGGTACCTCGCAAGCGTTAGCTTGAGCAAAACTGTCCGCAATCTCATTTCTCATTTTCTATACTCGGAAGGTACTGTTCATCCATGAACAATACCTTCCAAAAATATAACTTGTTATATGCTAAATCTTTCAATAGATAGGCATGATATGGTATCTTGAAAAAAGGTATGCCAGCTCTAAAGTGTCATCCTTGTAACTCGATTGTGGCTAAAAAATAAACACTTTCTCTAATAGACCTTCTGTTCCTTCAAACTTTTTCAATTAATCTGAAAAAAACCCCATTAAATTTCTTTTAGTTTAAAACACAACCCAATTCTAAGAAAAGGCATCAAAATACATTTTGGATTGGTTTTTATTGAATCATCACCCTTTGGTAGGATATTGGTATCGGCACTCAATTCTTTTATTTAAGTATATGTACATATATTTAATTTTTGTAATCTTTATTAATGTAGCGTAGAGGTCCTGGTTGTGTGTTCGAGCGCAAGTGTTACTGAGGACCTCGAAGTGTTAAGGGGTTGATGCAAGTTAAATCTGGCGTGGCTATAAACCTCATGTTGTTGTGGAGAGAAGGTTAAATGAGTGGGGTTCCGGCTTAAGTATCATCCTTGTCACCTGACCATGACTTAAGGTATCCGACTACATTCGGAACCGTGATTTGGCTGACTTAGATTAGAAAATATATATATAACTGATTTAAGAATAGTATGGTAAAAAAAAATATTTAAGTACAATATTTTGACAAAAAATGAAATTAGAATGACCAGTTTTCAAAATATACTCCTTTTGTGAAAAATGCTTCTATTATAACAATATTTTGCCTGTATATAGCTCAGACCTCCGTACAGAGTCTCAACTAAAAATTTTGAAATAAATAACTTAGGAGTGGGTTTATCCATGTTTTACGACAACAGAGGGGATAAATTTTAATAAAAAAACGCCGATAATTATTTCAATGGGTAACAACTTTGAAAAATAATGTGAATTTTTCAAAAAATCATAGTTGAATCAGAAGTCTGAACTATATACAGGCAAAATAGTATTATAATAGAAGTATTTTTCACAAAAGGAGAACATTTTGAGAAAAAAGGTTATTCGAAGTTAATTTTTTTGCCGAAATATAGTATTTAAATAAATTTTTTTTGTCAAAATGTCCTTAAAACAATTTTATACATGTATTCTAATATAAGGGACACTAAATATCATAAAAATTATCCATTTATGGCATTTTTAAAATACCGGTTCCGAACATAGTCGGATACCTTAAATTTATGAGGCTCTTTGTCACTAGCTATCGTATTGCTTAACAGTGAGACTCTAATATGCATTCCCTCATTACTTCTTTCTTACTGTTTTTAACATTTAAAATAAAATTTAGGAGTCTTATTAATTTTTTTAAAACAAAATTAAGTATCGTTTCAGTAGCCTAATTTTATAAAAGGAAACACACACACACACAACTGCCTGCATCACATTTCAATTGCTTTCAAAAAGGTAATATTACGCTTTAGTGTATTGAAATAATTAAACTTAACTCAAAACCAATTGCAAATCGTTAAAACAAGAATTGAATTTTCTAAGCTTAGTAAAGTTCTCAAGTTCGCCCATTAGATATCAATAACATTAAGCCAAATCTAGTAAATCGAGTACTAATCACTTGATGCACACATATTGTTAATATCCGCTTATGGTAAATTAAGAAATCTTGGAGCTTACAGAATAACATAACACTTGATATTGAACCATTAAAATGGATAATCCCATTACTCCGCAGAAAATTTTGAATAAGGTTGATAAAAGAGTGTGTTACGCATTTCACTAATTTTTTTTAATAAAAATAAACAATTTTTGCACATATATTTGCTGTGAGATTAGAATTTGAACAGAAATTTTTTACTTCAGGAACGATTTTCCTTGAAGTGTACTATTTTTATTGGCTTTCACTTCATAAGTTACATATTGTTTCTATAACAACACTTGTAAAAACGCCAAACCTTGCTTATGGCGATATCTTGCTTTACAAGACTAAAATCTGTTTCATAGTTTTTCCACACAAAATATGTATTAGATGAATGAAAATGTTTAAAAATTTATTTTATCTACGTTATATATATTAACAATTATAGATAAATGTTAATTGAAACGGTTTCAATGAGTAATTTATTATTTATTGAAAACATATTTATAATGATGAAATACAGTTAAATGATGGTGATGATTCCTGAACTTGCACACCACTCTCCAAACTCCCACACCACAGCCAGAATAGGAATATTGAGCTCGAATTATGGGAGTTGGAAACCTCCCTCTCTATATATACTGACAATGTTAATTTGGCTGTTTTCGATGTAACTTTTCTCAAAATCTGTTATATGTTCAAGATTGAAATTGCTCATACAATTAAAGTACACGTTTTTTATTAAACTGAAATAAGATTTTAGCTAATTTTGAATTTTTTCATAATTTATAAAATATTTTATCAAGCATAATGAAATTTGACCTATTTTTTACATTAAAATGTTTATAAAAAATGAATTTATGAGTTTTTTACGAAAAGCTCATTTTACTATATATTATTTTTATCATTAAAAATATATCATAAAGAATTTACATACCTGTGAGCAGTTGTTTCTCAGGAAAAGTACATAGAACCTCAAAATTTACATTTTGAGATAAATTTATTTTAATGTATACAGTGAGATTTCTAATCGGCTATGAAATAAAAAATAAAAAGCTCAATTTACTATAAAAGATACATGTTTTGGTTTATATCAGACGTTCAACTTTTAAGCAAAAACGAAGAACTTTGTTTACATTTTTCGCCATTTAAATGGACGTGCCCAAGTTTAATTGATTATTTAAAAATACATTTTAAGGATTTCTAATGACCCTAGAGATTAAAGTAAGGTATTTTTAGAAAGGTTAAAATGTATACATTTTGAAAATGTAAAAATCTCAAATTGTCAAAAATAAAAGATTTTAGCTTTCCAACACGCATTAACGGGCTTCAGTTCCTGTGCATAATTGTCTTTATTTTGACGCAATAATTTAAATAACAACCCTCTTAGCCTAGTGGTTAGTATCATGAGATATTGAAGACTCTACGTGTAAAGGGGTAGACGAACGCTATATCTGGAGGCTGAAAGTCCTCCAGTTGCCGGGGTATGATAGTTTGGAGAGAGTATGCCTGTTCTAGTATCATTCTCATTAATTGATCTTGATTCAAAATTAGGAGGTACGTCGCTAGCAGACATCATGTTGTTCTATAATGTGACGCTAAAGTACAAGCACTCACGCACTAGAAATTAAATTCATAATAAACATAAACAAAACTGGTCCATACCCATGATCACTGAACTGCATAAACTACATCCCTTTACATCAAGGATGTCACACTCAAATGCCACCCACCCAATATAGTGGATATGACCCTCGGCTTGTAACCGAGTCGGTTTGAATCCCGAGTAGGGCATGGTTATATTTGCTTTGGGAACAGAAATCGGACTTTCGCCTGTAATGGATTCCCGTCTCGAAGGGAAAGCAGCGCACCTCTTCTGTTATATGCTGGGATCATCATTTTGTAATAAATGTCTATATTCTTCTGTTTGTATTGCATAATTCTGTTCTTCCACTTGTATTTCATATGTATCCCAACATGAAAAACATACGACAAAAACATCAAATTCAAATGCTAACTTGGGTCAAATAAACAAGCTTTCACTTTAGGAAGGCAGCAAGGAAAACCAAAATTTTTAGAAGCATTGATTTATTTCGAATAATGCATTATAATAAACACATAAAAAAGCAAAAAAAAAAAAAACATTAATATGCACGTTGTTGTGAACTCACACATCCCTTTATTCACACTGAGATTTAGTTTATTATGAGTAGTTGACGCCTTCGATTGTTGTGAACCTATACACTTCGATTCACACGAAATTTTACGGCTTCAACCAGGTGTTAAATGACTTGTGCACGTGGCCATGAGGCCATTGTTTATTGTTTGAACTCGGGCGAGAGCGCTGATTCCCAGAATGGCCGTCACAATGGTGAAAAGAGAACCGGGCACCCATTGACAATAGGTGAAGCCTGAATTCAAAGAATCATGTCGTCTCTTCTGGTGTCGAGAGAATGGGATAAAAGAAACAGGTGGCTTGATGGACAAGTGTGTCCAGGTGTTGGACAAGGAATTATGGCGCCTGGGACTAGTCTGTCCGGGTTTGTATTGGGAGTTACGGACAAATAGGACTAGGGGCCCGACGGAGACTTTGACGTGGCCTGCAATAAGAAGGGAAGAGGGGCGTGTTGAGGACCCACCCCTGGTGTTTAAACAGGGTTTTTTTTTCAGGATTCGGGGAGGAAAAAGCCCTGCTCTGGATCGAGAGAACTTGAGAGGAGAGCCCTGGTTGGAAAGGACTGGATGAGAGTCCTGGACGGAGAGAACTTGAGAGAAGAGCCCTGGTTGGAAAGGACTGAGGAGAGAACTTGAGAGAATAGCCCTGGTTGGAAAGGACTGGAGGAGAGTCTAGGACGGAGAGAACTTGAGAGAAGAGCCCTGGTTGGAAAGGACTGGAGGAGAGTCCTGGACGGAGAGAACTTGAGAGGAGAGCCCTAGTTGGAAAGAACTGGAGAAGAGTTCTAGACGGAGAGAACTTGAGAGAAGAGCCCTGGTTGGAAAGGACTGGAGGAGAGTCCTGGATGGGAAAACTCTTGAGGAGAGAAGAGCCCTGGTTGGAAAGGACTTGCGGAGGGTCCTGGACGGAGAGAGCTGGAGGAGAGCGCTAAAGAGATTTGAGTGGAAATGAAGGAAAGACGATGAACGCCGGTGGCATTGAGAATAGGAGATAAACTGACTGCACCGGCTTGGTGTATGGGCAATAATCTATTGCTTCACTAACAAATTGTTTAGCAAATAAACAATCGTTTTATTTTCAAATTTGGCTGTGTCAATTTATTGATGGTTAGCTACTCATGACGTTACAATATATTATTGCGTACCAGTACGTTGACAGGTTTATAAAATGCCCATGGTGGGCCGTATGCAGCCCGCGGCTCGCGAGTTTGACACTTCTGCTTTCCACTGGGTATCTGTGTATAGCAAAAGAACATTTTTGCACCTAACAAAAATTAAATCACATTCTATTCAACCAAAAGTACAAGCAATGAAATATAAACTAGAATCTTGCGTCTTTGCTTTTGTACACCTTCAAAATATTCTGGCTGACTGTTCGCAGTGTCTAACGCACAACAACTGAATATATTATTCAGGGAAAAATACCTTTAGGTGTTTCAAAGATTACGATTTGAAAGATTTTTTCTCACCGAATAGGACACAGATTAAAGGCTCATAAGATTTAGAATTCCAATTCACAGAAATGTTTTGTGAAAAGATTCGAATACAGAGAGACATTGCAGAGTGAAATTTCCATATACAACAGGTTTTAAATGCACAAAATATAGCCGAAAGTCATGGGTGGTAGATCTGTAGAAGTTTCTATAAGAAAAACTTAAGGAACATTTCCCTATTTTAGGGGCTGAAAGCGAAAAAAATGCTCTAAAACTCATATATTGTATATGTATTACAATCGTATTTGTTTTTGGGATTACGAAGTTAAAATAATGAATGTTATAATATATATATATATATATATATATATATATATATATATATATATATATATATATATATATATATATATTATGATGAATATTCACAATTATTTTAGCTATAAATAATATATTTAAACTAAAAACAAATATAATTCTTTATGATCGCAAAACAAAACAAATAATAAACTGAATTGAGGAAGCAGCAGTTTCTATTAATTGACGAGGATGACTCTTGAGTTGACACCTCCTCTTCGAACTTCAATACCACATCAAAGATAGTGCTTTAAGCTTTGACTGATATAACATATATTGATGTCTCTACAAGGTGGATCTTCAGTGGCACCAAGCTCGAATTCGTGGACCTTCGTGATTGGGTTAGTTCGAGAGAAAATATAAAAATAAATTGCCGTAAAATCTGGCGTAAAACGCGCACCTATAAATTCAAGATGCAGTTCTTAGTTTTCAGTTATATTCGCCTTATAACGGGCACCCTTTTTTTACGAAGCAACATTAAATGTACGTGCAGAAATTCGAGGTATTATTCGAAGCTTTAGAAAAAAACAGTATACTTTTAGAACACAACAAGCTTTAAAGTTCATAAGGAATGCCATTTCTTTTAAGGGGTCTCAGGGGTGTTAAATTTCTCTAGAGGTCTGAAAATATAAACGATTTTCAAACGCGTATAATTCTTTTTAAATTTAAATTAAATGATTCGAATCTTTTACGTATTATTTAAAATAGAATGGGGCTTCAGAAAAGTATAAAATGTTTAAAATATAATAATAAATTTAAAAGTCATAAACATACGAAAATCTTTTTAATAAATATTAAGTAATTTTTGCTTATGCGCTATTTTCTAAAATATTAGCCTCTGATGCAAAAACTTTATAGAATACAATGCATCATACTCTCCTAAAACCCACCTCTAATTTTAGTATTATATATCTTTTGTATTTCAAAATATTTGTAAAATATTGCAATTTATTAAATATTTTTAAAAATGTATATTTTTATTTATTAAAATATAAAAGTTATTTTTCTATTTATATAAAAAGTAGCTACAAAGTATAAAGAATATATTTGTCTTTATAAATCAACTTATAGCTAGTAATTAACCTACTCTTTGAGAAAAATAGCATGCGACGTAAAAACTTAATAAATATTTCTTATAGAAAAGTTTTTATTTTCATATGCTTATAATTTATACTACATTTTATACATACATTTTATACTTTTCTGAAGCCCCCCATTCCTTTATAAGTAATGTGTAAAAGATTCGAATTATTTAAGTTAAATTTAAAGAAATCACACC
>BMAU01008848.1:0-17939 GCA_019973935.1 Trichonephila clavipes
TCCGTGCTTCTTCAAAAACGATGAAGGCCACAACGTTACAGTCAATGGTGATCGGTATAGAGGAAAGATTACTAACTTTTTCATTCCTGAATTGAACAATCATGATGTCCGGGCTGTGGTTCCAGCAAGACAGGCGCACCATGTCACACAGCTCGTGCCACAATCGATTTATTGAAAAACACGTTTGGTGACCTACCGCCTAATTTCACGTTTTGGACCTGTGAATTGGCCTCCAAGATCTTGGGATTTAACACCGCTAGACTATTTTTGGTGGGGCTATGTAAAGTCATTGGTCTATGCGGATGAGGCACAAACGCTTGACCATTTGGTAGACAACATTCGCCGTGTTATTGCCGATATACGGCGACTAATATTTGGAAAAATCATCGAAAATTGAATGTCCAGATTGGACTACATCCGAGCCAGCCGTAGGAGTCCTGTGCCAGAAATCATATTTAAGGTGACAGAACTCCTCTAAAACTCAATTTTTGGTCAAAATATTGATTTTTAGTTTTGGTTTTCTATTAAAGTTCAATCTTTTATCTTTTTGTAAATCTGTTTAAATTTTGTTTCAGAACTTAATTAGAAGCCGAGAGTTACAGCGTTTTCAATATTACTTAATCATAAATTTCTCGGACCCGAAATAGTTTCTGCTAACCGGAAGTGGCCGAGTTGTTTGTTTACGTTTCTCTTTCATGGTATATGGCATGAAATATTATAATTAATATACAAATATTTAGTCAGAAATTAAAATAGAACATTTAAGAATATATATAAATGTATTTGAAAAAACATTTTTCTCCTTTTTTATATGTAAAACCTGGGAGCAAGTTTGTTGTTTTGACTTTGTTTACATATACGTTTGATTTTTATTCTGAAAGAATTGACAGCGTAAAAAAGTTTATTTGATTGTTTTATTCAATTTTATTTTAACTTAAAAATAGTTAAAAGTTTTGCTAAAAAGCACAAGCGGCAATTTTATGGTAATAAATTCACAAACACTTCGAAAAATAACAGCACTTTCAGCAGTTCTTGAATGTACTGTCAGCTGTTGGGAAATGAGATTTTATCAACTGCAGAAGAAATAATTGCTTGGTCCTGTGTTTGGTAACAGAATCGTTGACCTTGAACTTATTGTTGAAGCTTTTTCTCAACTTTGCTGCCCAAAATATTTTGCTGAAAAAGTAGAACTATTCGAGGATTCCTGATATGGATTGTGCTCCCCTTTTACACTAAAATGTAAGTGTTGTGTCTTTTTTTGCATTTCATTCATCAAAAAAAGTTGTAAGTGCAACACCTGTCATAAATACCAGGCTAGTATATGATACGCGGCAGATGAGCAAAGGTTTTGCTGGGGCATTTAAATTATGCTCAACATTAAATTTGCCTAGACTAACCAAAACTGCTTACAAAAATACTTTTAAAAGTGGTTCAGGAAGTAGCTGAGGAATCCATGATAAAAGCTGCTACTGAAGTGTGGACAAAAAGCAAAATCTATCATCCGATATTGTAAAATGTGGCATATCGGTGGATAGCACATGGCAGCGAAGAGGCTATACATCTATGAATGGCTGTGTTGCTGCAATATCAGTTGATACTGGTAAGGTGTTAGACATAGAAGTTATGTCGTTCTACTGTCCAACATTTAGAGACTTCAGACTATGCCTAGAAACTTTGAATATGAGTCATCAAAGCCGACCACATATGTCAGAGTAATTTCACAGGCTCTTCATCAAAAATGGAAATTGTGAGGGCTTCCCGAATATTTATTCGATCTGAAAAAAACCGCAGACTGCATTACACTCAATATTATGGGATGGTGACTCAAAGCTTTCATGGATGTGAAAGACACTTATGGATTAAACAGTGTGACCAAGTTTGAGTGCATTGGTCATGTACAAAAAAGAGAGTGGGTTCGCGTCTGTGAAAACTAAAACTAAAGGACTGTCTGGTAAAAGCAAATTAACTGATAATTTTATTGACAGACTTCAATCTATTACGGAATTGCAATCGCAGCAATGTCGGTAACCAAATGCCATGCAGCAAAATGTAATTTCTGCGTTATATCACTGTGCATCATGTAATAAGAAACCGATGCATGGTCAATGCCCAATAGGGGAAGAGAAAGCTGGTGTTATTTTCAGCGGGGGTGGCAAATGGAACAAAATGTTCCACAAAATATGCTGGTTTTATAAAATGATGTTTTAAATAAAATTAAACCAGTATATTCAGAACTATGCGACAAACAGATATTAAGTAAGTGCTTGCATGAACACGCAAAATGCCAACGAGTGTTTTAATGGAATAGTTTGGCAAAAAGTACCAAAGGAAGTTTTGTTTTCGATAAAAAAACAATTAAATTTGTGTCGTATAATGCTATTATACACTTCAATGAAAAGGATTAAATGGGTGACTAAAAGTTTTTAATAAAATGAATATAGAAAACCCTGGGATGTTTACCTTACGGGGATATAAACATTTACATAAATGCAGAATCCGGGAATCAATTCATAATGCAGACCCCAAAACAAAGATAAACAGGAAAAATTTTAAGAGTACTTAAAAAGAAAAAAAATTAGTGTTTTAGAAGTCAAAGAGATGGGGAGAAATTATAAATCTGGTGCATTTTAATAAGAAAGTAAGTGCTTACCTTCTAATCAGAATAGTTTAATGTTATTTTTTCGTTTTCTCAAAATGAGTTTTTTACATTTTTCTTACCGCAAAACACAATATCTCAAAAAATTATGCTTGAATGAAATAAAAGAATTTTATATGTATGTTTTTTAACTACTTATACAGGGAATAGACCTTTCTTAAGAGTTTGTGTTGTGAGTAGAAATTTTTTATATAGCAATAAAGTAAAAATTACAATAACTATTAAGGAAAATGTCAAGCGTATAGAGTTCGAAACGCAATAACTTCCCACGTAATGATCATATTACCAAAATAAGAGTCTATTCCCTAGATAAGGTTATATGCTATATTATTCACACAATTTACAAAATGTCAATATATTTATTTTATTTTCAATTATCATGTTTTTGCGTAAAAATCTTATTTTTTGCTTATTTTATATAAAATACTGCCTTTGACAGTAAAAATGTGCACTAATAAAACTTTTCTTGGGTGTTTTTCTAATTTTAGAGACCCATAAGGTCATAAAATATGCATTTACTGGCAAAATTCAGGTTAATTCAAAAAATTTTCTTCAAAAGTGTATAAACATTTAGATAGATGCAGAATCTGTGAATCGATTCATAACACAGACCCCAAAACAAAGAAACACAGAAAAATTTTTAAGGGCACTTAAAAGAAAAAAATAGTGTTTTTAGAAGTTAAAGATGGAAAGGATTATAAATCTGGTGTATTTTAATAAGAAAGTAAGTGTTTTTCTTGTAATCATATGAGTTTAATGTTATTTTGTCGTTTTCTCAAAATGAGTTTTTCACATTTTTTTCTTACCGCAAAACACAATATCTCAAAAAATTATGCTTGAATGAAATAAAAAATTTTATATGTATGTTTTTAAATACTTATACAGGAGAATAGACCTTTCTTAAGAGTTTGTGTTGAGTAGAAATTTTTTTTTATATAGCAATAAAATGAAAATTACAATAGATTTTAAAGAAAATGTCAACGTTATAGAAGCTCGAAACACAATAACTTCCCACTTAATAGTTATAATTACCAAAATAAGTCATATTCCTAGATGAGAAGGTTGTATGCTATATTATTCAATTTACAAAATGTCAATATATTTATTTTTATTTTCAGTTATCATGTTTTGCGTAAAGTCTTATTTTTTGCTTATTTTTTTATAAAATACCCCTTTGACACTAAAGATGTATACTTACAAAACATTTCTTGGGTATTTTCTAATTTTAGAGACCCATAAGGTCATAAAATATGCATTTACAGGCAAAATTCAGGTTAATTCAAAGAATTTTCTTCGAGGGTGTTTTACTTACCTTAAAATGTAATGCCACAATATTATCTTTCGAATAAAAAAATTCATGTCAATCGAATAATACATCGTTGTTTTATTGCAATTTAAAGTTCTATACCTCTCAAAAAAACACCCTTTATAACGAAAATTTTAGAATTCTAAGAAGAAAAAAAATAATTAAAATTCAAATAAAAAAAATCTATTAATTTTTGTTTTTGGAAATTGATGTCTAAGTTATGAAGGGCCTTAATTTGAACACGCTTATTAAATTTCAAATTGATATCATAAATAGTTTCTGAGAAATCCTGCGTGGAAGCAAAAATTTTTTGTTTCGCGAAAAATGACGTTAAAGATAAGAAAGAGACAGAGACAGTGTTTATTTTATTTAAATTTCCACAACTTATTTCCCAATAACTTCGGAAGTTTTTACACTATCAATACAATTTTGGTACCAAAATACTCAGAAATATATTGAGGCTTTAACATGTATGTTTTTCAAAAACTTGAAAAATTTGCAATTTAAGAATCATGTGAGGCCTTAAAATTTAATTCTATTTTTCACCATGTATTATGTACGCTTTTATTTCTTTGGAGTAGGAGCCGAGTGGTATCGAAATGTTCACTAGAAATGGGCGTGCCAGATTAAAATGGTTGAGAACGTATCGCTTAGAGGAAAGAATGCCTCGTGAACTCCAGAATGCATGTTCGATCCCGCCCTGAATCAATATATTTTCCGTATGCGAAAACCATAGGCATGTGTGTCATATAACTATATGTCATAATTATCATGTAAAAGATCTTTTGAGTACCAATTTGGCTCTGGTACTCTTTCCAGATTTAAGTCATGGCAATATTTAGCATCGCACGAGATCTTAAATTAAATTGATTCAAGCGTAAAAATTTGGTGGAGTGGACTACTTTGTTTCCCACCTCTTAGGGACTTGTCGTGTTTGCAAAAGCTTAACAGCAAAAATGTAGCCCATTTAATGAAAAAAAAATATAGATGTAAGGTAGTGCTTCTCAAACTTTCAATACTGGCGCCCCCCTTTTCAATCATAATTTTTATCGCGCCCCCTTATACTTTAATAATGCATTAAATGCAATAATAATGCACTTTGACGCTAAAGCTACAATACGAGATCTTAATTATAAACCATACAAATTAATAACATAAGTATTAAATTTTGAATTCTACTCTTTTAAGCAAAAAAATAAATTAAGTAATAGGATAATTATTATTATGTTATTTTTCCTTTCTCTAATTTTTAAATTGAACATATTGCAAAATGCGGTGACTGTTTAGAAGACAAAATATGGATATTTGCTAAATATAGAAAAATAACTCAGAGGGTCAATTCTAATCATATGCATTCCTTATAAAAATTTTGCTTTGCAAGACAAGCCCATGGAAGTCGTTAATACTTATTAAACTTGTTCTTAATTTAGTATTAATTAATTAGTTATAAAATACTATTTGCAGCACTGATACATTAAAAGTATGCCGGCCGAAGTACCCGCTCTTTGCAGGAGTTCATTTATAAGAAAATAAAACATTCTTGATATAATAGCTGTATTTTAAGGATAGTAAAGCCAACTGCACGACAATGTTTACGAAAATGCAAAAGTTTTTTTTTTAAATGATTGCTCAAACTATAATTAGTGTTAAGCGAATTTTAATTTTAAGATTCACAGAATTAGCACTTTTAATTGATGTTAAATAATGAACAATAATATAAAATTCCGATGAAGAATAATTGGATTATTTTTAATTTTTAAAAAGCAAAAGACTTCAACATGTTCTAACCTGGGAGCAGGCATGCGCTCGATACGGTCGAGCGGGGTCATTGAGTCACCCCAATCCTTTTTTTTATAATTATTTTATTGTACACGATACAAATCGTTATTCCAGTGAATAATTTAACTAAGAGAAAGTTTACTTTCCTACTTTCAAGAACTTTCCAATTTTTCTTTGGTAACAAATAAACAGTTTTGCCAGAATTAACAATTTCGTGATCTGTGTGTCCCGCGCGACCACTTCCGGGTAAAAAGTGTATTCATTATGATAATATGTATGTTACTGCTAAAAATAATTGTTATGCTTTAATATATATATATATATATATATATATATATATATATATATATATATTATTTTTAAACATTTTATTTTCGATATGCTCGCGCCCCCTCGTAAGGTTATCGCGCCCCCAGCGGGAGGGCACCACACAGTTTGAGAAACTCTGATGTAAGGCTCTGAAGTGTTTATGGGCAGTATACATACATTTCTTTGTGATACGCCCCTACCCGGGGGTATCACTTTCTTCATCTATGTGACCGAGATTTGTAGGAAGAGATGATTAATGACTCGAGGATTAGCCATAATTAACTAATTTATTATTATTCCAATATATTGATCTAAACAAGAAAAGTCTTACGAAAGAAATGTAATCAGGAGTGATATAACGTAACTCTAAATTCTATGTACAGATTGTTTTCCAGGTATAGAAGTTTAAGTTGGCATTACTTTCCAAGATGGCGACCGATTTAACAGCTGTCAAGGGATTTATTCTCAGTTTGGTTTTGGCAATTCATCATGAATAGACTCACGCCTGAACAACGCTTTCAAATTGCGCAATTTTATTTCGAAAATAATGGCCGATTTTCATAAGCGAATTTTGTTTAGCGATGAAGCGCACTTCTGGTTGAATGGCTACGTCAACAAACAAAACTGCCGCATTTGGAGTGAAGCTAATCCACAAGTCTATGTCGAAACACCGTTACATCCAGAAAAACTGACTGTTTGGTGCGCTTTGTGGGCTGTTGGAATCCTTCTTCAAAAACGATGAAGGCCACAACGTTACAGTCAATGGTGATCGGTATACGAGCCATGATTACTAACTTTTTCATTACTGAATTGAACAATCATGATGCCCAGGAGCTGTGGTTCCAACAGAGACGGCGCAACATGTCACACAGCTCGTGCCACAATCGATTTATTGAAAGACACGTTTGGTGACCGCCTAATTTCACGTTTTGGACCTGTGAATTGGCCTCCAAGATCTTGGGATTTAACACCGCTAGACTGTTCTTTGTGGGGCTATTTAAAGTCATTGGTCTACGCGGATAAGCTACAAACGCTTGACCATTTGGTAGACGACATTCGCCGTGTTATTGCCGATATACGGCCACAAATGTTGGAAAAAGTCATCGAAAATTGGACGTCCAGATTGGACTACATCCGAGCCAGCCGTGGCAGTCCTATTCCAGAAATCATTATTAAAATGCAATGTCACAAGAAATGCATGTCAATCGAATAATACGTCATTGTTTTATTGCAATTTAAAGTTCTATACCTCTAAAAAAACCCCTTTAAATAGCGCTTGAAATCCTAACCACTCTCCTTATGAGAAGTTATCCTAATAATCTTTACTCTACCTTAGATTTCTTAACACGCTAAAACCCATTCTATATTTATGGTTCTATATTTTAATGTCTTACACATCAGCTCAAGGCAATCAGCTTATTTCAGGTTTCTTTCTTCTTCCCATTCTACCACGCGAAAACCAAAGGATTCCGTTATATATCTATTAACTAATCTGCACATCACGGTTTCTTCTAGAGAGGTTGTATATCAAATAACGCCAGTTTGGACCCAAAGATTCTCCATGAGGATTAGTTTGAAAATCAGATAAAACCCCGTCAAATCTTTTCCAAATAAAAAGTAAAAAAAAAACCCGTCACTTGTTTAAATAAAAGAAAACATTACTTGTCGTGTCACAGTATCAAATTAAGTCTTAGAATGAGGAAATTTCATAGACAAAAATGAATAAGTAAAAGATAATTTTTTCGGATAATTCCACAAAGATAGATTTCAACCAACACCGCCCACATCCTTCCATTTAACCATACCTGCATTTTTACTTCGGATTGATTTAAAAAAAAATCCTTTATAGTTTTTATCGAAAAAGTGTTCACCTTTGTCTTATTATTGCCTTCTTGTAGATTGGCATGGTAACACATTGTTACATAATGTGTTACAGTGTTGAGGATTACATGTCACAGCAGCGTTTCTCAGAATGTGGGGCGTACCCTCTTGGGGTTGGGATAACTGTCTGTGGAACGCGTGAACATATCGAAAAGTCAAAAATAAAAGATAATTTTTTTTAAAAAAATACCAATTTATACTGACTAGAAGCAAAACAAAATACATTCTGACACATTTACATTGATGCAATATACTTATTAATGTATCAGTTCTGCATAATATACATGATAATTAAATTGCCAATACAAAGTTAAGAACAGGTTTAATAATTACCAGTTGCCCCATGGGCTTATCATATACAAAATTTAGTACTTATGTTGATAATTTGTGCGGTTTATAATTATAGTCGTATTGTAGCTTTAGCGTAAAAAAGCATTATTATTGCACTCAATAGATTGTTATTATATGGAGAAGGGGTTCGGCGATAAAAATTATGATTAAAAACTATTCCGCAAACAATGAAATTTGTAGAAACACTCATTTACTTACGAAAAAATATTTGGATTAGAAACTAAAACTTTCGAATTATGGTTTTGAATATCGACAATTTTTCTACGGATTAACTGATCAAATTGATTCTATTTGTACAATGCTCATAAATTTTTAGAGACACGAATAGTCACATACTAGTGGTATTATGAAAAAAAAACAGGGTTTTCAAAATTAATTCTGTCATTAATATTTCCTCTCATTGTGTGTGTGTGCTGTGTGTGTAAACATCAAGAGAAGAATTATCTCAAATTATGACATGTAGAATTTGGATTTCTTAAAAAAATTCCGGAAGCAACATATTTTTTATTTTAAATTATTTTGAAAAAAGAACGAGTAGTTTTTTCTATTATTCCAATTATCACTTATATTTCAAACAAATGAGATGTTTAATTATTTTCACATTTCATAAGTAAAATCATATGTGTGTTAACACGCTGAATTGATTCTTTCTTTGAATTCTCACTTTCTGACTCTATCGTTCTAAATATCCATGTTCCCTTCTAGTAAACAAGAGTGTTTTCCAAGTATTTAATGTAAGAACTAAATGTTATAAAAATAATGATTGTATTAATCTCTAAATTTATTTGTGTATTTTTTTTAAAGAAACTATTAAAACATTTCTCATGTGCTGAAGTCTTATAATTGAATAACATTTTGAAAGAATAATAATCAATATAATTTAACCATCTTTGTAACTTTTGTAATTTAATACATTATTATAAAATTCAAAACAAAATTATTGGATTGTTTTCATAGTTTCCAATAATTTTATAATTAAAAGCCTGTTTTATTAAACCCCAGGAAAATTAATTTCATTATGGCAAACAATTTTTTTAAAATGACTGAAATGCTTACTTAGCGTGTTTTTCAACTATTTATCAATTTAAGGAAAATGTTTGTTTTATACACAAGTATAATGAGACAATGTTATACATTTTTTTATACATTTGCTCGTAAAGGCAAAATTTTGGACGGAACTCTTTAAAAGTATAAAAGGAGCTAATCAATATATCTATAATAATGTTAATAATAAACCAAATTATATTGAAATAATATATATTTTTTTCTCTTCTTTAAATTTTGTTTTAGTGCACACCAATTATATATTTTTTAAATAAAATAAATGAAAAAGCAAAATAAGCAAATTAATTTGCGTTTAAAAATATTTATAATATGATAAGGTATTAGTTGATATTATTTATATACAAACATTGAATAAAATTGATTTCATATGTTGCAAGAATTGTAAGTTCATAGGCAATATAAACAAATGTTAGATTTTTAAAAAGTTGGGAGACATCTTTTTTGTTTGGTAACTCACAGTAGAATTTAAAAGGGCTACTGAAGCCCATAGGCTGCATAAGTTGAGTGACCACTGGTTTAAGACACATTTTACATGATTTGAGTCGAAAGTCGGTCAGGCCGATGTAACATGATCATTACAGTTGAACCAGTTTTTGTGATGGTAGATAGGGACCGCATAAAAATAAACACACAAAGAAGTATTCAAAAATTTCATAAATTCTTAACACAAAACAAAGCGAATTCGTTGAAAGATACTACATAAAAATATTTTAATGCGGGGTAAGATAGGGACCGCATAAAAAAGTCGTATTTATAAAATATATACCAAATATTTCCGAAATTTATATAAGGTACTTCTATAACAAAACAAATAATTAAATATTACACATGTAAACAATTCAAAAACATACAGTTTCTCATTGTATACACGGATAAGTTTTCAAAATGCACATACATAATTCATCGCTACTCATCGTAATCCAAAGCCCTGTAATGAATAAGTTCAAAATCACTTTCGTAACTT
The DNA here is from genome assembly GCA_019973935.1 of Trichonephila clavipes. Taxonomy (NCBI): domain Eukaryota; kingdom Metazoa; phylum Arthropoda; class Arachnida; order Araneae; family Nephilidae; genus Trichonephila; species Trichonephila clavipes. Next base: position 10,312 of record BMAU01008848.1, read on the forward strand.
GAAGGTACAATATTTTAATTAATTTATTTTTGGCAACATAAATTAAGAGATAAGTTTTTGTGACGAAGGTCGGGTGGTTACTTGCTATGTAAATGTCAGGATAGCCAGGAGATACATGATTGAAGCTCCTTTTGGGATATTTTATACTCCTTTCTTAACTGGTATCTATTTTAAGAAAATGTATAATTTGGTATTAAGAAAATGTATAGTTTTATAATTTTTGGAAAGCTGGATCCCTGCCTCTGTTTTTATCCGCTTCCAAAAATCTGAGTTCTTCTTGTCCGTCTTCATAATCTATCAAATTTTTACGATAATGTCACTGTCATTGAAAGTTTCGTCTTCAATCAAGAGCGGGCTGCTGGAGCGTTCAGAAAAAACAAATGAACATGCATTGTCCGGAGACTAATTATAACAAATGAACATAGCATTTTTGAAGTGTATATAAATACATTTCAGTGGCATAACGTTCACCTCCGTAAGCCCCGCATAACGGGACGGGGGGGCAGGACTCTAGGGGCCCAAGGCCTGACTTACGCTAAATACGTATTTTTCAAATTTATAAAATATTTAAGGTAGAAACCTGACATTCAGGGGGAAGGGGTCCGAACATTCTCCCATTACGCCACTAGTAAATAGATATAAAATATTACAGTTGGTACCAAAGCCATTGAAATTCATACACCGCATAAAAAAATCGCACGTAAAAATCGCGTAAAGGGTAATGCAAGAAAAGAGGTTTGACTGTATTTTCATTTTTAGTGTGTGCCGTGCATTGTTGTTCTGAACAGAAACTCTTGACCTCCTGCAACCCTAAAAAGAAGCATGGTCTAGCACAATCTCTCTGCAGCACCACTGCAAGTTACTCTGTACCCCTTTGTCAAAAATGTAAAATGACCATTGCTATTAATGCTCTCCACACCAACACACTTTGGCCATACCGAAGGCGTTAATGAAGGCGTAATTCTGTGTTGCATAATGATGACGGGTTGATGGGTTGCAATTCGTCAACCAATCATATCCGCACATGCTCTTTTGGATTCATAGTCATGGTGAGTATGCTGGCCAATCCATACGGGTGATATCACTCCGATTGAAGGCATTCGTCTACAATGTTTGCACGGTCGAGGACGGGCGTTGTCATCCATAAACAGAAATTCAACACCCATGGCACCCCGAAACAAACGTACATGTTGTTCCAGAATGACATCTCAATAGATGTGGCCTGTCATCGTTACACCTCTGAACATGCAGGTCAGAGTCTGGGACCAAGAATGAATTCCTCCCCAACGAGCTATACCTGCACCACCGTAACGGTGTTGTTCAACGGTGTTCTCTTGGTGGTAGCGGGTACCTTGCGCTATACATATTAAAGCCCCGCGAGAATCAGACTGCAAACTAAATCTGGACTCGTCGGGAAAACCTCACCACTAGGCCACTGTTGTGGTGTCAAAATACTCCAGGTTAATCACTGCAGGCGACGGTGAGTTGCGGTAAGTAGACACACATATGACAGTCCTACGAGCATATTGACCAATGTGCCCTAAGCGTCTGTACACGGTCTGACTTGAAACTGTCGTACCCTGAGCTACGCTGATCGAGAACAAGGTCTGATGCTGTGATCCGTCTGTTGCGCTTGACCAGTAACTGTCCAAATACCGGTCCTCATTCAGCGTTGTAATTCGGGGTGACCTGTGCTGTAAAATCTACTCTCGCATTACCATCATCTTGGAATCGTTGCCAAAGCATGGAGATGACACTCTGGGCGATTCCCTCGGATACTTCCAGCTGGGTACGTCCACATTTCACGTCGTCCAACAATTCTACCACGTAAAAATCATCCAAATGCTTCTTTTGTGCCATAACTATGCGGTTATTGCACTGAAAGGCTTTTAAAGCGCTTGTGAACAATTATACTTCTTTGGCACCATTCCTTATATACCACTTTCTTACACTCTCGCTATTGTGACGCACTATCTGCGCCATCTGGGGTGGTTTCCTGTAATTTGCATATTCTTCTTCAAGATGTGTGTGATAATTCTGCAGGTGAAATTTTTATTTTATGAGTTCAATTTCTGTGTGATTCTGAATTATCCTTAATTTATGGACATGAGTGTAAATAAAAAGAATATCAACTTGCACTCGTACGACATCGACAGCAAAAACAAAATTAATATGTTTTATTTTGACACCAAATTTTTAAAACATATTGTTCTTAAATAAGATTAATTTTTAGAGCAATGGGTACTGACACGGACCATTTAAAATGGCTCGGTGGGTCGCAGTTTGAGTTACGCTGTTCTTGGAGGATTCTTGTTGAAACCGTACAATATACTCTCTTACCGTTACATCATCCTTTGGAACGATGGTGTGTTTTAAGTGGGGATACATCAAAATTATTCTTGTGCATACAAATCAAAGACATTTTATCATTTAAAAGTGGTTTTAGTTGGAAACATTTTATTTCGATAGCGATTGCAAAGTCTGTATTTGTCTGACTTTGAGAAAGATATATGTTCTTTCCCATCTCATACATACATATCGATCACCTTGAGGGAAGCTTTTGCATAGTATTTCTACCTTAAGTAGCATTTTACATTCTCTATATGACACTTCTTGACATTTTTATTACTCTGGTCACAGTAGTGAACATTTTGACTTTCTTCGAAGCCTTCCAGTTGCTCAGTTCACAATAGGATGCATTTAAATGTTGTTTTCCTGGTATTTTCAACACATAATTATAGCCACGAGATACTGCAATTAACTGAAATAACTTCAACAATCTACATCATTATTTATGTCAAACACCTAACTTTAAAATTAAAAAAATAGAGCACTTCCATTTATACGGATAACATGTACTTCCCTGTTTTAACCTTTGTATTTCATTTTACTGTCATTGATATGCTATTAGGAAAAGTAATTTAATAAACCCAGTTGTTCCTTTGCATTTGCCAAGTATACATATTTGTAACAAATGGTAATGCTTTATTCCTGTCGTGCTTTATATTAATGATTTTATTAATGCTTTATATTAACGCTCGCGCGCGCAAGTACTTTAATTTATAAAAATTAACTGTAATTTTAATTATGGAAAGTTCTGAACTTTCTGATGGCTTATAGATAAGGAGATGGAATATTGTTTTTGTAAAAAGTAAAGTCTTGAGTTGAATGTGGCAAAAAAAAATCAACAATTCTTGCTACATTTAACTCAAGACTTTATGTCCTTTTAAGATCGACAAATAGCATGTTCAATTGTTTTTTGCTTGTGTCTTTGACACCGCGCAGTGCGTCTTGCGGTACACGTGGGGTTAATTTCCTGTTTTAGGTTAAATTTGAAAAAATTTCCTTTCAAATCAAAGATTTTATGTCCGTCGCTTTTCTCGAATTTACTTTCGCTATGATAATTATAATCTATTATTTAATAATGTTCTTACCATGCCTAATTAGTTTCTACTTCATCCAATAGAGAACGGGGTTGCCCATTTCTTTGTTGAGTTTTAATCATTTTGATTTATAGCCCATAATGCAGTGTTTCTCAAACTGTACAGCATGTCCCCCTAGATATGCGTGACACTCTTACAAGGGCAGCATGAACATATTGAAAAGTTGATAACAAAAGAGATTATTTTTTAAAAAAAATATTAATTTATTGAAAGAAAGCAAACAAAATACATTCTGGCATAATAAAAAATAAAGTACACATTTACACTGATATAATACACTTATAAAAGTATCAGTACTGCACAATGTATTTTATAATTAATTTAACAATACTAAGGTAAGAACAAATTTAATAATTAACAGTGACCCCATGGGCTTGTTGTACATAAAATTACACGCACAAATTAACTCTCATCTTGAAAACTAATTCCTTACATGCCGATTAAAAATTACATGATTCACTCCCCAATGCCAACCTTTAACACGCAAGCGAGCGTATTGGGGGGAAGGGTAGTAAAAGAATAATATATAAGTAAATCTTCTGAAATCAGTAAATCCGTCACAAACACTGTCAAGGTTCTTTAATAACATTCCGAAGTCTTCGGAATAATTTTATGGATAGCAGTGCACAGAAAAAATAGTACTTCGTAAAGACGTATATATACGCCTGGGGCATTTAATGCATTGGCTGAGAGAGACGTTTATATAAGCCGATGGTTCTTAAGAGGTGCAAGTCGTATTGTAATTTTATCGTCAAAGTATAGTATTATTAAATTCAATACATTGTTATTGTATGGAGGGGGGCGAAGAAAATTATGATTGAATATTGGATCACTAATATTGAAAGTTTGAGAAACACTACCATAATGAGTTGTACAACACAGTAATCAAAACAACTTCGTTTACAAGAAAAAATGTAACCTGCTCATAGAAAACATTTTGGAATAAGTGGGGCCACGCGGGGAACTCAGTCACCCCAAGTACTTAAAGATTGTAAAAAAGTTTTCCACTTCCAAAAAAGAGGGAGATATGTGGCAAATACATTTTAGTTCCCATGAAGACTGTGATATGGGAGGATATTGACACGGCCATTGGTAAGGAAGAAATAGTTTTCCCAGAATTAACAATTCCATGGGTCTGGGGTGACTGTGCCCCGCGTGACTTATCTCGGGTAAAACAATTCATTTAAAAAGCATATCTAACTATAGAAAAATGAATCAACATATTTTTATGAAGTTTTATGTCCTAATTTAATTAGAAATACTCTATATTTTGTAAAAAAAATCATCGAATATTTCACCTATCATTTATAACACATTTTGGATATTAATTTTTCCATGTGTTAATTTAAGGGGTCACAGGGGTGTTAAAAATGTTTCGAGAGCACAAAATACAAACAATTTTCGACTAGAAATAATTCTTTGAGATTAAAATGAAATAATTTGATTCTTTTACACATTTCTTATAAAGGAATAAAGTTTCAAAAAAAGTATAAAATATCTCAAAATATAATCATAATTTTAAAAATAATAAGCACATAAAAATAAGAAAATTTTTCGTAGAAACAAATAGTAAGTATTTACGACGCGCATGATATTTTCTCGCAATAATAATTCTAATTACTAGCAATAAGTTGATTTATAAAGTCAAATATACCCTTATTACATGCTAAGCTTATCTTATACTAAATAAAAATAAAAAATTATGTTTTTAAAAATAAAAAATACTTTTTTAAGAATTTTAAAAAATTCAATTTTTGTCTGAAATATTTCAAAAAAAATTAAAAATTTATAATACTATAAATAGGTAGGATTTGAAGATTATGATAGAATTTATAATTCTGTGTAAAGTTTTATACATCAAAGTATGATAGTTTTTTAAAACGCAATGCGCGTAATTGAAAAAAACACAAACTGAGAAAAAGGGCTTTAAAGTTTTAAAATTGAATTTGAGAAAATAAATCTAAACAGTTACATGCTAAAATGCTCCAGGATCATAGGATATACCTTCCTGTTCCTGAAACAGCTCAATTTCTTTACTCTTTTTAATTTTTCTTGGCTCTGCGAGCTTCAAAAGATGATTCTAAGCGCCTCTGTCTTGACGTAAAGATTCGACGATTGTCACGTTCAGCCAGGGACACAAACATTTCTGTTAATTTTTCAAGCCAAATTTCTCTAAAATAGTAATTAGTACTTGGATTTCCATCATTAAAAACACTGGTTGCTAGATTTGCAGCAATCTCTGCAAATCCTGAAGACTAGGAACCAATCGTCTTAGGACAAAACTTCCAAATAATGAATTTAAACTTTCATTAGGATTCTGTGTCTTACCACCTAAACATTTCTTCAGGAGTGCCGGATGAGATCAGTCTGCAAATACAGGCTTAATTACATCTCGAACAGCTTTAGCAACTGAGGGTTTGTGTTTATAATTTTGTAAATTATTATTAATTGCGGCATTATACTTACACCATGTATTTGGATTTGTAGAACAAAACCAGTGCATCGGTTCATCATCAGTGCTGCAAGAATGACCCCAAACAGCCCAAATGGTTTTCCGCATTCCCTTTACACTAGTAGAATTGCATCGAATAGCATTTCCATTGTAATGCGCAAGTTTATCAATTAAACTATCAGTTAACCTACCTTTACCGCCAATAGTTTTACCATCACATAATTTCTTTTTACTATATACTAATTTAAGCTTCCTAAGTCTTGTACCCATTCTCTTTTGCACATGGCCTACACATTCTATTTTCTGAATAAGATGGTCATCGCCGTATGGCTTGTTTTCAGAAAGGGCATTGAATGTTTTTGTGTCGCCATCTCCTATGTAGTTCAAATATTTCAGATTGTGAAGCTTTTCTGATCGATTAAAAATCCTCAACATCCCGTCAACCTCCATCTTACCAGCAGAGCCAGAATAATTTTTTCTACATGAAATCTTATGCGCTCTTTGCCATTTATTATTACTTGATACCAAACTTTACCCCTTTATAACTGTCGCATCCTTTGCAAAATGAGGACAACACTTCCCTATCCAAAACCTTACCTGTTTCGGCCCCTATTACAGTACATACTCCAATGAACGATGAATGTCCTCTTGTTTTCCAGGTGCCATCACCACTTACCGTTAAAAGGTTATCAGGTGACGAAGAATTTTCTTCGACAGCTGCCCTTTTCATGCTTTCTTCAGCGACTTCCTTCATATCACGTGAAAGTTTATTATTAATAACATCATATGATTTTTGTTCAACAGGATTAGGAAGACTCATTACAGCACAAAAGGTTTTTAATGACTCTAAACCTTGGCCTATGCATCTCATTGCTAAAATGGATCTTCTGTTAATTTCTAGAGCATTATTTTTATTCCCAGTGTTTTCACAGCTTGAAAAAGTACAAACACTCCCACAGTTTTTACAACGTATTTCAAAATTCGAACATAAACCACGAGTGGACTTTTCATTAATTGTTAATGGTTTATGACATTTTAAACAACATGATACTGATAAAATAGAGCTAAAAATTGAAATAAAATCAAAAATACGATATACTTTGAAGAGAGAGAGTTTTCACTTACCTTAACAAGATTTGACTTTAATGAAGTCTGAATTCCTGAGATTTTATTACTGGAAGAGCACACTTACTTTTATCTTTCCTTTCTGCAACATATGTATGAGAACATACCTTCATGAATTGATTCCCTCTAAATCTTCTTTTCTTAGGACGTTTACCTGAAGGTCTACGATGAGTATTTTCCATTTCAATCGAGAATTTTCAATTGTTTTCAATTTTGATAAATGGTTTTAAACAACGCTGTTTTGAATTTCGATAAGTTATTGCAAACAACGTGCTAGCATTACCAAAACAGAATCAAAACACATTAAAAAAAAAGCGTGTGTTGAGTTGCAAGTTTCCTTCTCAATTAAGCAAGTGTTTAAAATATTTCATGAGGCTTTTTAAAAACAGAAAAATAAAACGTATGCTGGAAATCAAGAAAAAGTGGGTGGGGCATGTAGCCATTTAAACATTGTTATTACTAAATTGCTGCTTGGAATTTTTAGAATAACTTTCGAAGTTTTGTAGTACTATCACGTGGTTTGGTATCAAGATGTTCCAAAAGAAAATGAGGAACAACATATATTTTTTCGAAATTGAAAAATCCAAGATTGCTACCCCTGTGATGCC
>BMAU01008849.1:0-15209 GCA_019973935.1 Trichonephila clavipes
GGATGTAAAGTAGAGAGCTTGTTTGTGAAACCGTATTGATTAGGATTAAGAAGGTTATGTTCATTAATGAAATTTTTTAGTCTATGTAGAATAATAGATTCAGTTAATTTACTGATTGTAGAAAGTAGGGATATTGGCCTGTAACTAGTTGCTAAGTGTGGATCTTTGCCAGGTTAATTGGAAATATAATAGCTTCTTTCCAGTTGTCTGGAAAGTGATTAAATTTGAGAATTTTATTGATTAGTATAGTTAAAATAAGGATTAGTTTAATGGGGAAATTTTTTAGCATGCGGTTAGTGATTAAATCTTTTCCGGGGGCTTTTTTAGCGTTAACGTGTTTAATATAGTGAATTATTTCATCAGGAAGTGCAGGCTGAATGAGAGTGGTAGGTGGGGTAGAGAGGAAATTGTGTACTGTAGAGTTAATAATTTCGTCACTTTGGTTATATGAGTCATTTTCACGATCATTTTCAATAAAGTTATATTTAATGTTAGTAGCTAGGAGGTTAGCTTTTTGCTGATCAGTGACTGCCGTACCTGTTGCACAGTTAAGTGGTGGAATTTTAGATCTTTTGTTTTTAAAGAATTTTTGAGTGCGCCAGAGGCTGTTATCTGTAGTGTTGAGAGACTCTAGTCTCTTTTGCCAGATGCTGTCGTTATGTTTTTTAAGTTCTTTTTTGAAGTCCGATTGTGCTCTATTGTACTGTGATTTGAATAATGGGTTTAGAGTTTGATGATATTGTTTACGAAGACTGCTGTATTGCACAAGGAACTGGAATCGAATGATTCCTCCGTCCTCTATCTTGTATTGAGGTTGGCTTGGTGTTGCGACTTGGTATTTGATGGTGGGCGGGGTTTCAGAAGCAGGATCCAATGGGGTGGAAGATGGCTGGCCAGGAGAAACGGGTCAACCAATGAGATGGATGTTGGGAGTGAGCATGGATTCAGATAAAACTAACAGATTTTAGAAAAGAATTCAATGGTGATGAAAAAATTACCTATAGTATTGAATTAAAAAGAGAAAATAATTATAAGTTAAGAGGAAAAATTTTTGTTTTTAGAGGGGAAATTAAATATCTTTCTTGTCTAGCAAAGCTTCGACAATTAGATAGGATTTTGTGTGGTCGTCTTCAGCACTTTTGAGGTTTTTAAGCATTTGTAAAATTTCAGGATCTTTTAAGTATTTTAGATATTATGCTAATAAGTTCAATTACTTGAGCCAGATCTGAGTTATTGTCTTGATTGATTCCGTGAATTCCCTTGCTAGAGTTTTTACATTCACATTGCTGAATTGTCTCTGAAGCATTAAGGGTGGGAATAGAGTGGGACGTCACGTCCAACTACGTTAGCGTAGGTAATTCCATCTTTTACAATTATTAACTTTAGATTTTGAAATCATAGGAAGGGTCGCGCCCTTTTTAGGTTTAGGAAAAGAGGACATTTTGTATAACAGGCCGAAATGGCCATGTTCCTTACAATTTATACAAAAGGGGTTTTCCCCCTGGGCACTGCTTGGTTGGATGTTCCTTTCCGCATTTAAGACATCTTGGCTTTAAACGGCATTCACTGGCCGTGTGGAAAAAATTGCAATTGTAGCATTGAGTGATTCCTCGAACGAGAAATCCCTCAACGCGAACTTGTAAATAACCGGGGTTTTTATCGAAAATTTTTGAATTAGTGGCATTTCTCGGTAGGGTTATTAGCGGGCCTCTGTGTTTTTTAGAGATTAACTGATTAACTTTATCAACAGTAAAGCCTTCTTCCTCTAGGCCTATGGCCATGTTCCTTACAATTTATACAAAGGGGTTTTCCTGCCTCTCCTTAATTGGGCACTGCTTGGTTGATGTTCCTTTCCGCATTTAAGACATCTTGGCTTTAAACGGCATTCACTGGCCGTGTGGAAAAAATTGTTGCAATTGTAGCATTGAGTGATTCCTCGAACGAGAAATCCCTCAACGCGAACTTGTAAATAACCGAGGGTTTTAATATCGAAAATTTTTGAATTAGTGGCATTTTCTCAGTAGGGTTATTAGAAAATGGGAGCGGGCCTCTGTGTTTTTAGAGATTAACTGATTAACTTTATCAACAGTAAAAGCCTTCTTTTCCTCTAGGTCAGAAAGAATTTCCTGGGTTTTAGTATAGATGGGGAGACCTTTAATTACAACTTTAATGGGCTTGTCAAGTTTAGGCTTAATACAGAAAAATTCGAAATCTTTATCGCTTTCTAGAAATTTTGTTAGATTATGTTTTTCCCTCTACATCTTTAGAAAAGAGTTTAATGAATTTACCTGATGTTTTGTTATTAGTAGTTTCTGTGGGAATTTTGATAGATAGATTTAATTTGGTTTCTAAAATTTTTAGTAATTTTAAGATGAATAGGTTAGAAGGGGCCTGGGATTGGGGATGTCTGCTATTTTAGCTTCTTTCTCTTCTATTACTTGGTTTTGATCTACAGTGAGATCTGAAAATTATTTGCAATTGCGATTTGCTCGCTGTTGGAAGGAGAAGCAGGTCTTGCAGTTTTAGTGGGGAAGACAAAAGTCCTCCACGGAATCTTTCTTAATTTTACGTTTTTTAAATTTCTTTTTTCCATTAGTATTTTTCAATTTTAGCAGTTTTATTTTTATCATTAACAGGGGTTTTATTAATTTTTTATCAGTTTTAGCCTTTTATTAATATGAGAATTTTTATTTTTAATAGGGCATTTTTCCACTGGAGTAGTGGGGTTGCTATTATTACAGAACTGGCAGTTGAAAGTTAGACATTCGGGGAGAGAATCACGCTCACTCACCAAAGCATCCAGTTTCACTTGTTGTTCTGCAGCTGCAGCACTGGTGGTCTCCATTAGACTTGGGTTGGAGGCGTTAAAAGTAGCTTGCAGGTCATGAAAAGTTTTTAGGCGCATCTGAGCGGTAGCAATTTTACCCTTGAGTTTTAGTCTCTGGTAACATGGCGAATGGTTTTCATCATCATCTGGTGAATCAACTTCCATGGTAGACAACCTGGCTGCTACCCGACGAAAGTCCGAATCCAAATCCCGAATGGTTCTGGTTCTCGATTCTCGAAAATGAAAATCATATTGTTTACGGAGATAATTTTTGAGCTTTAGTAATCTGTTGATGTGCTGTGGAGTGAAATTTCGACGGACTGTTCCTATTGGTCGGGAGGCGTGGCTATGTGTGTCGATAACCGCTTCGGTGAACTCTGATATTTTATTTTCTAATTCGCATGTGTTATTATTTTTGGGTGATAGTCAAAAGAGAAAGATTATTATTTAAGTTAATTCTGAAAGCATTCCAGTCGGTTGATACCGCTCTGGGATTAGGGGGTTCTATTGCGAGTTTAAAATTGAAATTTAAAAATACCGGGTTGTGGTCAGAAGAAAGATCGTCAATAGAGTTAATAGTGAATGGGTAATAGAAGTTTTTAATGATGGCTATATCGGTAGTATTAGCAGAGTTATATCCAAATCTAGTGGGGGTAGGAGGATAAGCGATATTTAAATTTACCATGTTAGCAAAGTTATAGAGGTGTCTTCCTCTGTTAGAAATATTATTACAGTTCCAAGCTGTGTGAGAGGCATTAAAGTCTCCGAAGAGAACACAATTATTTGCAGTTTGAATGAAGTATTCGATATCAAGAGTAAATAGGTTTTCATCAGAAGATGGGGGAATATAAACGCTGGTAATAGAGATAGGATCATGCTTGGGAGGAGTTAGTATGATATTAGTGGCTTCAAGTGCTCGGAGTGGGGGAGTGGGGAGGCAGTAGTGTTTAAGTGAGCTTTTAATTAAAATCAGGGTTCCACCTGCGGATCGAGATCCGTCCGTGATTCTATCGTTTCTATGGCATGTATAATTTGCAATGTTAAAGTTGTGTGAAGGTCTCAGGTGAGTTTCTTGGATGAGTAAAATATCTGGGGAGTGCTTCTCTATAAAGAGGCGTAATTCAGCATTACGTCTCAACAAACTGTTTGCGTTCCAAGAACACAAACTGAGGCCAATTGGTGAGGAACTATACATTATTGGTATTATTACAGGATGCCTCTATTTGGGCGTACATCTGATTTGGGTTTAAAGTCTGGTTAGCGTTTAAGTTATTATTATTGCAGAGTATTTGCGACAGCTGCATGAGGCAATGCATCGTCATTTGCAGCGTTGTTTGGACGTTTAAATTATTATTGTTATTGAAATTATTTAGGTTGAAATTATTATTTCTATTATTGAAATTTGAAAAATTGTTATTATTGTATCTGTTTGATGGGGGTTGGTTTTTTTTTGGCCTCAGGTTGTGCTGAAAATCCAGGTCCTCGTGTCGCCATCTGTTGGTTGGTTCTTGAGTTATTTGATCCGTTTGCGGCTTGGGCATAAGAAACGTTAGGTCGGACTATGCTATTATAAATATTGGTGTACGAGTTTCTGTTGTTTAATGCAGTTCCTTTTGGGGGTTTGGGAAAAGAGGGGCATCCTTTGTAATTAGCCATATGCCCGTAGATATGGCAATTAATACAATAGGCTGTTTCCAGCCTTTGCTTAATAGGGCAGTCGCGAATGATGTGGTTTTCGCCACACTTTAAGCATCTGGGGTATAAAAAGCAGTTTTCTGATGTATGATTAAAGTTATTACAGGTGTAACATTGAGTTACACCTTTACCGTTGTATCCTTTGACTCTAATGCTGAGGTAGCTAAGGGTTTTCAGGTCAAAAATTTTAAGGTTATCTAGGTTTCGTGGAAGTGTTATTAGGAATATGGGAAGGGCTCGTTTAGTTTTTCTTCCAACGAGTTGGTTTACTCTGTCAGGCGTGTAGCCGAGGAGTTCAAGGTCTTCTTTAATTTCTTCGGGATTAGTGGTGCGGGGGAGGCCTTTAATTACTACTTTTATTGGGCGTTCAGCTTTAGACTTTATCGTATAGAATTGAAACTTATGTTCTCTAAGAAATTGAACAGCTGTTCTTCTTTCCTCAGCGGTGTCAGTATATAATTTTAAGAAATCTCCCGTTAAGCGGGACCTAATTTTTGGGAATTTCTTTGTAATGACGGCCATTTGGTCTTTATAATTAACGTCTTCTTGGATGAAGAGCATAATGGGTGGAGGGAGTTGACTTTGAGCTGTGCTCTGATTGGTCGAATTGTTTGCTGTAGTATTTTCAATTTCAGTTCTGGGGAGAGTAGGGGCGGGAGAACCTGGATTTTCGAGAGTTTTAGATTTAATTCCTTTTGGCAGTTCAAATTTATTGGGAGATAAATTTATCTCCTCGTTATCATGAAAATCTAAATTTAATTTTCTAGCAGTTTTCCTTTGTGGGGGATACTCAAAGTTAGAGTTCTCCTTCCTCTTGCAAGGATTAACATTTAAAGATTTATTTATGGGCGTATTTTGAGTTTGTTTAATTGGAGAATTAGGTTGAGTTATCTCGTGATGAGGGCAGCCAGGGATAGTACAAGGGTCATAGGAGTCAATGTCACTTACCGCGACGGCCATTGTCTCCTGGATGTCCTGTAGCTCCATCAGTGCTCGTTGGTAGAAGGGCTCGTCAGGGTAGTGGTCGGGCATCTGTTTAAGTGCATCCACACATGCCTGCTTGCACTTTCGGAAGGCCTCCATCTTAGCAAGTTGTGCTTTGTTGAATTTCAGCGGCTCACATGGAGTGAGTTGTGGCTGAGGTGACGGAGTCCTCGAGAGAGTTCGTTGAGAGTTCGATGCCATTTCTAGTTTCATTTCCGTGGGAAGGTTAGCCATGTCCAAGTCTTTGTCGTTTCCGGAAAAGGGGAGGGGGGGTGTAGAGTCTGCTTTGTCTAAATAGCCCTGATAAGGGCTGCAGAAGTCAGATGCTCTAATGGAAGAGGGTATGGGGTGGGGGTTGCCTAAGCAACTCGGCCCTTTAGCGTTCGCCGTTCTTGTCGGTGATCGTAAAATCCGTGCAGAGCGTATAGAAGACGCGTCCGCACTGTTCAACGTTCAAGTCGGGCCGTCTGAGCATGAAATAAGCGGTGTGGCCTGATTTATAACAAGTGTTTACAGCTCGCGCTCTAAGGCATTAAAGGTTGAACCCAGCTTTCACGCTTCTAGCGCCATCTATTTCGTGAACTTAGAACATCATTACTGTAAGCAATTTTTTTTAATTTTATATCCCCCACACTTTAACCTTGGCTATTTTTAAATCAAGTCACAGATATTTTTATTTTTGACATAATAAAGTTTGCAGGTTATCCCTAAACAAGAATTATCCCTTTAAATGAGATCACTGCAAGGTTTTTCAGAGAAACATTTGGTAAATGGAATTAGCTACTGAGAATAACTCGTTTTAAACAGAATACATATAATTAGAGAACCTAATATGAAGGTGACCAATTGTCCTCCTGTTATAGGTTCTGACCTTCCTCACAAAAAGTGACGTCCTTTTCAATATTTTAAAATTGATCTGTTAATCTCTATTCAGAGATGAACCAAACATGTTTCTCCAATATGTCGAAGAATGGTCTGAAACAAATATCACAGGAAATAACAGTTTTCAATGGTGTTTTGTGACTTCATCGTAAGCAAATTAGGCATACACAGAAAACTGTGTTAAATTTTTATTGAAAGAAATGCTTGATATTAAAATCGATGACAATTGTCTGTTCAAAGAAATTAGAAGACTGAATGTATATTTAAATTCTGATAAATTGGAGCAATTGGTAAATCAGCAGGCTGATATTGATAAAAGATGGATGTGGATATACTTAACCATTACAAAAATGAACACTTTCCAAATGATAATTTAGTTATTCTTGATGAATTTACGTTGTGCGCTGACCTGGCACTAATGCAGACATTGAAAGAGAGTTTTTTCAGTTGGTGGATTTTTGGACGAGTGAGAAATCAAGATTGAAAGTTGATACTTAAGCTGTAGCACTTGACTGTGAAGTTCAATACAAAGGTTATTTTTTGCTCCAAATTTTCCAATGTATTAGAAAATGATATATTGACAAAAAAATATTCAATGGGAAAATACTCGTTTATAAGTAAATAACTAAAAGGAATGCAAGTGTAATTATTGTATTCTTATTTAATTTAATATAATGTTTCATATATTTATATTGTGACTTTTTCTTAAATTTTTCGCTCGCGTCCTCCTTTTCATAGAAAAACTGGTCACCTTAATAATATCAAACACTTTTAGTAAATGATCACGTAAAATGAAATATTTGATTTCTTTTGTCGCATTTTTCATTATAAATTAAATATGATTATACATAAATGCACATATGTAATTATTACTGTATAATTTTTTTCTGATCTAAATTTAGAAAAATATTAAAGTAAATAGTTACTTTAAAAACCAAATTTATTCGAGGTGTTTTCCAACATACAAAAATTCTGATATAATTATCATAAACGTGCACACTTATGTATGTCATATCATATTTGTCTTATAAAAAATTATTTTTAAATCTATTCAAACTTCATTGTTTATTTAGATGCATATAGTTATGAATAGATTTATATGAATCTAAATTTAGAACAAAAAGTAAGTAATTATGTACTTTAGAAATTGTCAGATTCTTAAAAGATTCACTGGGAATCTTACCTTTTATAGAAATAAACTATTTATTTTACATAGTTATCCTGTTAAAAAGTTACAAGCATGATTGAATTATTAATATCTGTTGTTCTTTAGCCTTTCTATTTCTATCCATCTCTTTTTTGCCCTATTTTTACTTTTCTCTATATCCAAATGACATTTATGAAGTGTCATTTTTTAAATAGAAGTTACAACAATTTTAGAGTCTCTCTTTAAATACTAATTAAAATTCAATAAACAGATCATTTTAAAATTTAAAGTATTGCAACACCCTAGCAGGAACTTTTTTGAATAGGATCAGGTCAACCTTTTATACAAAAATCATATACAATATTCAGTTCAGGATCAAACTTCTACGTTAACTCATAGGGAGCAATTTAACTGTATGAACAAAATATAAAATATCTGGATCATCATTTACCTCATCTGTAAGATATGCCCTGGAAAGTGTATCTCTGCTGAATACTTTTCAGTTCCTTTTACATAAACCATTTCAAATTGATAATTTAATAATTTTAACAACTTTCTTTATACGCAGAGGTGTCTTTGGGAACTGGATTATAAATTAATCCTCCGTCCCATATAAAAAGTTTTAGTCCTTGGATGTTGACGTCTGTGGGGAGATGGAGCCTTCTGATTGGATAGAAAAGTTGCTGTTATGATGGTGGCGGTAAGCAGGGCAGTAAATGATGCAATCGTCTGTTTCTGCAGTCCTGCCGATTTGGGTAGCAACGGGTTGAGGTGACTCCTGATTCATTGATGCTGTCAGGATGGTGATTGATTAGGATTGCAGGGTATGACCCAATCATCTGTTGGATCGGTTCTGCGGGTTCGGGTGGCAAACGGATGCGTGAAGAGCAACTCTATTGACTGTTGCGATCTAGTGTGTTTCCTCTCCCTTGCTGTACTGGAGTTAATCATAGGAAGGGGATTTAGAACTGGGAGTTTGCCTGATGGGGTGCAGCGATATTAAAAATTACATTGAAAATAAAAATAAATAGTTAAAATTAAAAAAATAAAATTTAGAAGTTCATCCATCAAAAGGTGAATGAATGGTGGGGAAATATTCGAATCGGGCGCCTCTCCGGCAAATTTTGAAAAATCGCCAATTTCCCACCTTCTGAAGAGTCTGAATTTTAGTTGAAGATTTATTCGGACTCCCATATATATATATATATATATATATATATATATATATATATATATATATATATCTCAGTGTCCTATTTACAGGACGCGCGCGGGTCAGATTTCTGAAATAAAATACTCAAGTTTTTAAATTTTATTCTTTTTAGTTTACTTAGTTTTAACCAACTTTAGAAAACATAATTCGACTCATACTTGAGCAAAATAAAAAATATATTTATTGGGTCAGCAGATAGAAATTCTTTTCATGTACATTCAAACGGAGAAGGGTTACAACTACATCATACCCTTTGCAATTGACAACATTGCGCATTTTTATAACACACTAGAACTGTATATTTTTAAAAGTGGTAATTAAAAACAAAAATTTATACTTTGAAATATAATGTGTAATTTTTGAAAAATTATCTTAGATTTAGAACTTATCGGCAAATACTGTTTAAATGATGCTAAAATCAGAAAGAGTACGGAATAGATTCAAACTAATTCAGCAATTTTTTTTTCAAGTTTTGATACTAACTTAAATTTATTCCTGCTTTTTTTTAAGAATATAATCTTTTCGACTCTACCACAATTTGGCAATGATAACTAACTATACAAACATTCTATATTTTTTTATTCGTCAGAAGTCTACTTGAAAGAGCTTTTTAATTAATAACAATATGTAAAACAATACTTGGCATGTTTAAATTCAACACTAGCGTCCTCTCTCTTTGGATTTTAAAATTCAAACATAATATACTTTATAAATGTATGATATATAAAGCATAAAATGCCCCCATATGTATTAAAATAAATATGAAAATTTACATTATCATACATTTTCTTCAATTTAACTATTTTTTTTTACGTTAAGCTGAATAAGAAGAAATTAAAGTGTGAGAAAATGTTACATTTCATCCACTATTTCTCAGGTGAATAAATTTTAATTTATTTGAATAGTGAATGAAATATTTATGATCACACTAAGTTTTATAAAAAGTACAAGATTTTTAGAATAATTTGGTTTTGTATAAATTCAAAGACATGTTATGCAGAAAATTATTTGTAAGCATTAATATAAAGTATCCATACATTGAAGCGTATGGATACACGATATTGTCGAATTTTCTCCGAAGAAAATGTAACTTTTTTTTGAACAAACGAAGAAATGTAGCAGTGTCATATTATATATATATATATATATATATATATATATATATATATATATATATATGGATTTATTTAAAACAATACCTGATCAGTAAATAGATGGCGTTGTTTCTTTAATGCAGGGCAGTGGTGTTAAGAACAGAGAAGGGAACTGGGAATATTTGTGTGAGGTTGAATGAGGTGGAGTAGCTCAGTTTTAGCAGTTGTAAGATTGTTATTATTTGGGAAATGAAATTTATAGAATGTTATTACAGTAGAGCGTCGTTTATCTGAATCAACTGGGAACCGACACCGTTCGGATTACCGAAAATCAAATTAGATTCATGCTGTCTATAAAACCGACACTACACGAGTATTGAAAATCATCACACGCGGTAAACGGGTTGAAGAAAACAAAATAGGTGCAAAATGGGCAATTTTACCTTTATTGTGGAAAATAATCACTTATTTTTCGTTGTACCAATGTACACTTTCGTTTTTTTGTTGTGCAAGGTCTCTGATTCTCCTGAGCTGCAGTAGGTCCGGATATTTGACGCTCCGGATAATACATGTTCGGATAAACGACATTCTAATGTATTTGAAATGAGTTTTATGTAAGTAATGATATCAACACAACTTAAAAAATATTCTGTATAAAACATAGAAACTATTATAATACTTAATATATTTACCATTTCAATATGAAAACTTGATTTGTATTTAAACCTCGGAATTGAGTTTATCAATTTTAATTTTTTTCAGCATCTTCATTCCTCCATTCTTGACGATTCCCAATTACCTTTGTGAAAACAAAGGTGTTGCAGATTCTTATAAGATTTAGAATTGTAATGGAAGTCTTTAAAAAATTTAATCAAAAATTAATCCAAAATTTGATAATAATAACAGGTATTAACGAATTACCTTGTTCTTGCCTACATGAAGTCACTTTCATTAATTTTTAAAATTACTGGATGTGTGCCTTAATATCTCATACTAATTATTGTACGGGATTTTGGCTAGGATATTCCCAATCCACTTGAAACTTATCTGTGCTATTTATATTAATTATGCAAATACTTTTAATAGTATTTTTCAGATAATCATTATTTAAAATTTACATCACTACTTTATTACTAAAAAGTAATCAATTGTATATAAATATGTTTTAAAAACGAACATGAATGAGATTAATCTGAAATGTTACAGTTTGAATGTCAGAAAACAATTTCAAACCTCTGACATGTTATTTTTTTTCCACCACTACATGAAAATAATTCAAATCATCTAAAATAAAGTTCTTAGTATCATTATGAATACACCTTGGTGGGGGGCACCTACACGTGGGCCGATTTCTAATTACATCACTAAACTTTCTATAAATGTAATTAAATTAATTAAATCTCGTGACAATCCAATTGTTAGAGCACAAACACTGTTTACTTATCCACACCCTAAAATTAAATATGCATACGCGTCTACGAAGTGAGAAATCCTCTCCGCCCTTCGCAAGATCATCTTTTATACACATAAACAACACAATCAGCTTCTGTAACGCATCTTAGACTGGGTTCAATGGGGTGAACTGTCACACTGCCGATTGATTGTCTTCCGTAGTCTCGCCACACAGCGGTGGAAAGTCCGCTCGCCGAAGGAAGAAATGCCCCGCTTGCTGCGTTTGATTGGTCAAGACAATCCACGCAGAAAGTGGGCGTGGAAACGTGGATTGGGTCGATCCGAGAAATAAACGACCCGAAACAAGGAGATCTTGGAATTTTTAAATATTCCAAGATCCCATATGAATAAAGAGAGGGGAATAAATTTTGAATAAAAATTTAAAATGAACCAACCGGTTTGACCTGGTAGGCGTGTAGTACCAGATAGCGTTCGACGTGTTCGTCGCACGCCCCGCATACGATTTTCGTGAACCACGTGTTTCGACTTTCTCGCCGGCTGAAAATTTATTTTTCAGTTGGCTCTCGATAGAATTATTTCAGAGATAGCTCGGAAGAAGAATAAATGCGAATAATATACGAAAAGAGAATACCATTTCTACTCTGAGAATTTGAGCGAGGGAATGCTAACCCTTGCTCATATGGACGATAAGCAATCTACTACTACTGGATCCAACCCAAACCTGAATTTCGCAACTGAAAGCTACTTGACCTGTCACTGCCTGCCTCGACTCACTTTTCAAGACCACTGACTCCTCAGGAATATGCTTCACCAACAGCAAGTGGACAAACTGCAGCAAACTTCAGTTCTTGGCAATCAACATAAATCTCCTGGAAGCAGAAGTGGAATCAAACAATTGATACAATCGATTTTCTGGATAACGGATACTGAGGATCCCTTTCTGGCGGAAACGATGAAACGACCGAAAACGTGCAGTGAACAACACCAACAAAGCGATAAGTGAGTTTACCTCTCACCTCCCATGTGACATCCTCCGGTTCCACTATTCATAGCACCCTCTTACTCCAGTTAAAGAAAGCATACTTGAATTTGCCTTCCCAAATCAACCCTGATTAAACGAAAAGATAACGATGCAGGTTTCCAGCCCCCCACACACACACAAAGAAAACTTTCAAAAATGCAAGATCAAACTCAAATCCCGAAATTAACCTTAAAGTCAATCTCACAAACAAATTTAAAGCTTTAGATAACCAAACACGCTGAAAACACAGCCCGTAAGGAACATCATCACCAAAGCACACCCTAAATAAAACACCTTCAAAAAAACACACCAGTCCCGACACAACTAAATTGCCCCCATGTTGAAAATAACGAATGAATTTAGATCATACATGAAAAACTCAAATGATAAAATGCCTGCTATTCGCAGCAAAATGACTAGCAAATACATTAAGTTATACACGGGCACATTCGAATAATATCACTCACTTAATAAATTACTTCAAGACCTACACTTTCCATTTTACACGATCACACCAAAAGACGAGCGACCGATTAAAGTCGTCATCAAGGGACTCCCACGAGACACCAAAACAACTGACATACACACAAACCTTCTTGATGTGGGTTTCACTGTCAATAACGTCACCCAAATAGTAGGAAATATATCCAAGCAACTCCTCCCAGTTTTTACAATATCACTACCCAGGAATTTAAGCAATGCCAAAATTTTTGACCTAAAAACTTTATGCTACCTTTCTATAACTGTTGAGGGCTTTGAAAGCAGAGGGGCGACCCAATGCTTTCAATGCAATCATAAACTGCTGATCACTGTCATTTAGCACCTAAATGCTTAAAAAAATGTGGAAAAGAACACCAAACCAGGGAATGCCAGATCAAAAGGGTCGACACACTCTTTTGTATCAACTGTCAAACATACGGCAATATGGACAATTACTCTAAGTGTCCATTATACCCCCAAGCCCTGTAAAGACATTAATATTAAAACAAACTACACAAACATTGTTAATAGTTTAGTCAGGCCAAACACAACATACGCACAGATATCACAGAAAATTTTAAACGCAAACACCCCCCAACAGATGCCACCACACATCATACCCACTACTGCTACCAATAAAACACAAATGCACAATAAATCACCATTCCAGTTCCCACTCCTCCTCCCAGTAATTGCAGCAAGAATGAATGTTTTAACCTCATTATTCAAACCTTACAACAAACAATACAGGCCCTCTCCCAATTAGTGTGCAGCATATAAGTTACTTAAATATTTCAGATCTCACTCCCCCACCCACCGCTAATAATAAAAGTAAAACAAATGCAAATTTAAGATAAAAAAGTCAATACTAAAGCACTATTTAATGATTATTTAGATGAGGAAGACGATTAATTTAATTTCCGGTTCATTCACCGACGGAAATTAAATTAATTCGGTGAATGAATCACTACAAAAATTTTAAACTTTTTATTCATATTTTTAAATCTACACTCTTACCTTTTTAATTAACCAGACCCTTGCCCACCCAACAGAGAGGTTTCTCACTCCGCTTTAACATCCAATAGCAGTGTTTCCTCTCTGCTTGCAGAGCAGTTCACCCTCGATGAAAAGCACAGGCCACTTTTTTGCGGATCCTATCTGTCGTTTGCGACAGGACTGGATCCGCAATAAATCTTTGATGACAACAGCAACTACAGTGATAGAAAATACGATCTCTCGTCAACTGATTCCCCTGCCTGAAACTCCATGGACTTTGAATTACAATAAAGGACTCTTTCTCCACTTCAACAACATTAAGGACTCTGATACGTTCGATATGGGACTGAGGGTTTATTAACCGGTGCCCAATGACCCCAGCTTACTCCTATTCGAACCCGCCGGTGCTCTGCTGCGTTAGATTGGTTGATTGAATATTAACGTCGCACTGTTCAGCAACACGAGGGCATTTGGCGACGGACCACGTAATTTTGAACCATGGTCAGAGTGACGTGGACGACACCTGAGCTGGCACCCCTCTCCCTAACTACCACACCACACCAACGGGAGGACGTTTCAGCTCTCGACAGATTTAACGTGCATCGCTGCCCCTACACGGCGGGTCTTTAGTGGTACTGGGCTCCGAACTCGTGACCAGGCGAAGCCACGATCCGATACCTATACCACTCTGGCTACCGCGGCCACACTGCCGCGTTAGAACGCTCATGCTTGGGGTTACGCCGCTCTTCCCCAAATAAGTGGAATCTTCTAGATTTGTTTAATATTCATTACTTGGTATAAGCGTATAACAGGTAGGTAATTATAATATAACTTAATTAAAAATGAATTAATATTTGAAAAATTGTATTAACATCAGAGTGTCATCCACTATAAGTTTAAAGAAATTTATTTGAACGGATTTGGATGAATATAGAAAGTAGTTTTATTAACGATTGGTTGTGAAACAAAGATAAATCTATATATACCGCTGGACATAGCGGCTTAGGACGGATACACACTATCATCCATAGCATAGCCACAAAATGAAGAGGAAGCAAAATGTGGAAAATTAGAGATAAGTGCTGAGGATATTAGTGGCGGGGAAGTACTGGAGTAGATGCAAAATTTTTTCCACGTCTGTTTCATCACGTGATAGCGTTCATATAGAGCTTTAAAGGTTTTGACGCGTGTGGACGGTTGTTTCCAATTTGAAGTTTTACAGGAAAGATTTCAGAATAGACGAACTTAAAATTTTTGGCATGTCTTCCCGATATCACATAGATGATTTTATGCGTGGCCGGAATTATTGGAAAGATCGAAGAAAAGTGAAAAATAACAGATGTTGCCAGAGTGTTCGACATCGCTCACAGCGTTGTTTCACGGCTGTGGAAGTCATTTAAAGCTACTGGAATGTGTAGTAGCAGCCGGCACGGGGAGGTCGTGTTAGAAGTACGACG
>BMAU01008850.1:0-12551 GCA_019973935.1 Trichonephila clavipes
TTTCATGCATTGCTTTCGCTATATAACTTATAAAAATATTTAAAGCATATTTTAAGAATGGGATTGTTACAATAAGTTCAGCGTGAAAAATAAGTTATCTTTAAACAATCCAATAACGTTCAATGGTTTGTAACTACTTACACAATAAGCCCTTTAGAGTGTAAAAAAACTACTGTTTTTAAAACAGTTATACTTAATAATATTTTGCACCCATTTTTAGTTTAGAACAAAATAATTTTGATGAAAAATCGTTAACATCAAATTTGAATGCTTATAAAAAATTTCTTTCTGAAAATATTTTTTTACCTTACAGTTTGTAGCCACACATCACAGAGGGTTCATTAAGTATATCAAAGAAATTAAAATTACGTTTTGCCTAATGTTTTTTATTTATGGTGTTTTTCTTATCATTAAAAATTTTGCTAAAATTTCATAGAATAATATTTATTTTTTCAAAAACAAGAAGTGATCCATATTATTTATTTAATAATTATGACTCTTAAGATATATATTTATGTTCTTTAATACAAAAAAAAAAGTTCTACTGAAAATTAGTTTTTGAAAAATTGGTCTACGAACTTAGTTGGATGCCTTTAAAAATCACACACATAATTCTTTATTTAATTTCCAGCGAGTTACTTCGAATTTCATAAATAACAGTAAATTACTTGGAAAACTTTTTGTCCTTTATTTGATGACCATTTTGCGCGTATTTAAGATTCACGGTCATGGATTTCTTAACCAAAACCCTCGTTTAAGTTGAGTTTCTAATCTACAAGTGATATAAAAATTAAGTCATTCCTATTTAGATCAACAAAGAAAAAGTTTTTACTTTAGTTAATTTTTTATTAAATAGTTATAATTATAATATATAAATACATATATGCATATTAAAGAATCACAATATTAAGTGACAAAATAGAAAGCGATTTTCCTTTCTATATATGTATGTTGGACTATTTTTTTTGTTACTCTATTTATTCATTCATTAAATTAAGTTATTCTAATAAAATAGTATAGTGAGAAAAAGGTTTCCGCAGATGTTAGGCCAACCCAGGTGGGATTTGAACCCACGACTTCTGTATTAGAAGTCCAACGCGCTATCCATTGCACTACAGGAACACAACGAATGGTTTTCCTTTCTATATATGCTGTTGGACTATTATTTTTGTTGTTACTGTTTAGTCATTTTTTAATTTAAATAATGAAGGAAAATTTGAAAAATGTATTAACATCAAGTGTCAACCACTACAAGTTTAAAAAATGTATTTGAACTTTAATCGGATGAATAGAAAGTATTCTATTTTAACGATTGAAAATTTGAACAAGATATATATATATATAATATATATATATATATATATATATATATATGGGAAGAGAGAGTGTGAACTAAGAGTAGAGGAATTGAAAAAATTTGTGCAAACTGGTGAGGGCTCTTTCTGGTTGAATTGAATTCAGTTTCAAGCACTTCCCTGTGCACAGTGTTGAAGTTAGGAGAGGGTGGAGGCGTAGTTTACGTGTCATATTCGTTTTCGACTTCAACCTTGTGGTGGAATAATATTGTTTACTTCACCAGTGGTACCTCGTTATTCAGTGTGACACATATTTTAAAACAAACTAATATTTGTTAATGCGGGCCAAATATTTTTGATTCAATCTTTCGTTAATGCCCTTTAATGTTTACGATTTACTAATGCTAATCTATTTTATAAGTAAATATGTACCCATAATGTGTGAGATATATGTTTCTATAAATAAAAATTTCCAATAAAAATATTCAGTTCAAAATTTAAATAAATACTATCCAATTAATAACCTTAAAAAAATGACGCACCAGCGGAAGGGATTTATCAGAATAGGATGTATATTTGCACAGAAACTTATAATAGAATATCCAAACGATTAACTTCTCCAATGTTGTTAGCACAAAAATACAATTTCAGATAGGGGATGAAGGCTTTTATCTTTTATAGATCCATATCCTGTGACGTGAAGAAACGTGATTAACTTTTTGACGACAATGACCAACTAGTGCAAAGGTTCAAAGCATTGCAGCAGAACAATCAAATGACATACAAAACAGAAGATAATCCAATACAACGACATGGTCAAGTGAATTTGGTTCCACTCATTCCCGTGGGCAGCACCAATGCCCAGCAGGTGTATTGGAGAATAGTATGAGCAGATGTCGCCATTTGAGAAAGGACCAATGTGTGTGGCAACCTCAAATTAATGGAAGAAGGATCTTAGAGATGCTATCATGCATTCTGGTTTTTTTCTTTAAAAGTAATATTTATGTTAAAACGTAATAAAAAATCTGTCATTGAGGAAATACATAAAAATAAACAAAATGTTTTTTTCCAATTTGGTTTGGATCAAAGATAGCTATTTGATGACGTAAAAAAGCCAGATAATAAAACATAAATTATGTCTCCAAAGTTGTTGTGTGTGTATTTTTTTTATTATGGGTAAAGAATGCATTTTGTTTTACATCTGTTTCCGGTTATTTTTTTAAAAATCTTTTTTAAATTTTCGATACGCTCGCGCCCCCTTGTATTATAATACTGCCCCCAGGGGCGCCCACACACTTTGAGAAAACACTGCTTTATACAGTCAAGTTTTTTAAATAATTCCAGGGACGCAGGCATAGATAAAACGTACATGCTTTACGTGCGCGGGAGGATAGGTTCGAGTCAGCGTGGATTGACTTGGTGTGATTTTTTTCATTTGAATCATTTTACAATTAATAAATTTGTTAAAAAGATTTTTTATTTATATATTAAATGATATATTTATATAATTTTTGTATTTAAAAAGAAAAAAATAGTACTGTAATTATATATATATTGTAATTATATTTTATAAATATACTATTATAATATATATATTAGTAATAATAACTATTAATATATAAAATATATTAAGTAATAGTATTAAATGATATATTTTATAAAAATTAGTTACCAACAGTTTTAAATATGAAATACCGTTTATTAAGTAAATAAAATATTATGTAATAATATAATAATACATAAAAATATTATATATATTATAAATATTATATTATTATACACTATTTTATAACTAATGTAATAAAAAGAATACATATCTTAAATTGTATATTATTAATTTAATTATTTATAATTATATAAATATTTAACGTCTTTTTTAAATAAATTTACTTTAATTGTAAAAGTAATTATATGAATTAAAAATAAAACACAAAACCCGACCACGCTATCCAACCTGACTGAATCGCGAGGAATACAGGTACCTACCCACCGCACTGACACTAATTAAAACTTAATGAATAGACTAATTAAAACTCATAAAAGCTACAACGCATTTCGAAAAGGCGGTTTTCTCGAAATTGACTGCCCATTCTGGTGTTGTTACTTGAGGGGTGAACACCTTGAAAGAGAGCCACAATTGCACAGAGTCTAGTCTAAAATGAATTCATTAGTCATGTCCTCCATTTAAGAGATTTTGCCACCCCAATAACCAATAACACATAACAGAAGACGGATCCGCTTTTGCTGTAACCAGGACATTGGCCTTTCGACACAGAAGATACTAAGAGTCACGCCCTTTACAGAAATGAATCGCGATTTAACTCATAGCCCCCGTCATACTCATCAAGAGCAGAGCTTGTTTTATTGCGCTTCCATTACATGGGAAAATAACCACGAAGTGGAATATTTTTAGATCGCATCATACTATGACCTTGACATCTTTTCATGTTGTATACTTTTTATTTAGATTATAAAATTAATTTTTTCATTTCCATGCATACTGATCGCGATACTGTGATCGTATAACGTATTAGAAAAGATAATGTCATATTTTTTATTAGGTTTTTTCTTTAATGGGCTAAAAGATTTTCTTTATTGATGCCAGATAGGGATTTTAATGATGTTATTAAGGTCAAAAATGTGTGGAGTTTAGTTTCTTAATGATTCCTAAGAGAAAATATTATATATCCGGACGAGTGGCAATGACGTCCAGAGAGTTGTCCCCAGCTACTTATAAATCCTTCATTAAATTGCAGAAAGCCATTTTGTGACATCTGTCTTTCCTGAAAGAACTCTTTAGACTTCAAATATAGATATTTAGCTGATTTTTTACAAACTATAATAATAAACTTAATTCCAGCCTCAATACCTTTTTTGTTCTCCCTATCTATTACCACTTCAACAATTAATACTTTTTTAATACCAGCCATGCCACCTTCTACTTGCCATATTTCCATTAATCATCATTTGATGAGTGTATATGTGTATTCTCCTTTTTTAAGTTAGGGATATATATATACATTGCCTTTGATTGCATTCAAAAAAATATTTATATAGCATTGACATCTGATTTAAAAAAAAACTGTACTTTTAATTCTAATTGGGATGTATTTTTACTAACAGTTCTTTAGTGTATCTCTACGCAATAAAAGAAACATGCTTTCCTAATAAAAATAAGTTTGTAGGTTCAACAGTTTAAAACGGAAATTTTTATCCGACATTCCCGCAGGTTTTCCTCCTTCCTCGAAAACCGATTTCCACAAAAACCGTTCTTAAACGCTGTTAAATGCAGTAATCGGTTTCAAACACACGAGAGTTAACAATTTTTTACTATATTTGCCGAAAATCCTCGGTACTGTTGCTTCGCATAAACTTTCTCCCCTGCATAAAACGACGAAAAAAAAAAATTCACTCAAAAAATAAATTTTAAAATTTTTCGTGGAAACATTGTTACAAGGTTTCTTTGAAACATCGGCCAAGCCCTGCAAAATTTTGAATGATTCAATAAACTATGTGGATTTGTATTAGGTTCCAAATAAATATACAAACATTCAAATGTATATGTATCAGGTAGCGCACTTTAGCCTCATCTGAGTTTTAATCATGTTAATTTGTTATGTTACAATACGTTATTTCCTGTATTTTAGAGCATGTGTAAGAAAACATTGGTACAAAAAATCAATTATTCGAGCTTATTTTCTATTTTATGTTTTCAACCTTATTTTTAGTCATCAACGTATTATTATTATTCACTAACTCTAATTTGATCACCTCCTTAATTTAAACTTAAATTGATTAAAAAGTTTTAAAATAAATGGAGTTCTATGCAGTTTGTGCAGATTCATTGCATTATCTTCACTCCATCTAACAAATCAAAGAAGCAAACATAATTAATTTGTTAATGAGCGTTGAGTGCATTGTAAATAATATAAAGTAAGAAATCTTAATATTATTTTGAAAATTATTTGAAATTCACACTGGAACAGGTTTCAAATAAGTTCTTAAAAAAAAAACAGATAAATTCAGAGATTTATAGAAAAAAAACAGTCATTTACTAAGAAAATTGTTTAACTATCTATATATTTTTACTCTCCTTTTTTTCTCTCGATACACAATTGATTTAAATCAGATAATTTCTAAAAATCCAAAGGAAACTCTTATTTATATGTTTATATTCTTGTAGTATGTTTTTGTGTCTGAGTAATTCTTTTCAGGTTTTTCTAAACTTAACGAAGAATAATTAATATGTAATAGCGCGTCGACCTTGCCACGCTTATTGGAAATTTAAAATCTATCTTTTTTATGTTTGGTAATGGGCAACGGCTTCGTTCCGATGCTTCTCCTTTCTCATTTGCTTTTTATATAAAAAATATGAACTTAAGTCCTTTTTAACGTTAATCTTCTTCAGAAATGGGATTGTAAGATAGAAATAAAGAAAGTTTTGTATATGAACAAACATTTATGTCTGTCGAGGTAAGTTTTTGGCGTCTTATAGAAATGGGCGAATGAGGTTTTTCTTTTGTTTTTGAGAGTTTCAACATCGAACGTTTTGTTTTCAATTTGAGATTTAGACTGATATTGGGATAATGTTGAGTGAGTGTGAATTTTTTATTAGTTAAATATTTGTGTTGTTTCAGATTGTTTTAATTTAGAGTTTTGAACATTTGAATTGCGTTCAAAAACAGAGATGTTAGGTTTTATTAGTTCTGTACTAGCGACTTTTATCCCGCGCATTTTGGTACTTGTGTTTAGCTTAGCATAGATATTTTAGTATAGACTTTGGCACTTATTGTGATTTTAGTGGTTGCGTGTATTTTAATTAGAACTCTTTGATTCAGAGTGAGTGGATGAATTAACTTGTAGAAATTGAATGGTTTTAATATAATACTCTAGCTTTTGGCTTTTTCTAATTCTATGTCTGCTATTAAGGGTACGCTGGAGTGTGTTTCTTGCATTTCTGAAAACTTAAGAATACTTTTTGATTAAGTTGAGTGAGTTAACATTTGTAAGAATTTTAGTTGAGAAATAGTTTCTTAAGAAAACGTGATCCAGCTCTAAGTTGAGAAAAGTTGAATTGCGAATTGTTGTGGTTGAGTTGGAATTATAAGTCCCCAATAATATTAAACTATTAAGAGTTGAGGGGTTGTATTTAATTGAAAAAGTAAAATTTTCAAAGCTGAACGTGAGGTTATTCAGTTCCTTGTTGATCAAAAACACAAAAGAAATTATAGTCTCCAGAAAAAAGGAAAATTAAATTAAATTAGAAATTGAAAAAAATTAAAATTGGCCTAAATAGAGAAGCGAAATTGAATGAGAAAAACACTATAAAGAGTTTGTCATCGCAAACTGCTGAAGATTTGGCGAAGAGATCTCCAGGGGTAAGACAATTTAATCAAAAGCATTAAAACATTGACTATAAATATTTATATATATTCTATTGCTGCTGTGTAAATCGAATCGTTCAACATTTTTTCTTCCAATCTTTTGGAGAAAGTCATTTCAAAACTAAGTTGTTCCAGATAACTTGAAGGCGGAAATTTTAGTAAAGCGTGTTTGGAAAAATTAGCACTTGTGGTTTCTGTAAAAAAGATTTAAGGGGTTCAGGCACATCCATAGGAGCCCATGTTAAAACTGCGTAAGTTTATGTAACCTTTTCTAAGGAACTAGTTACTTCCTCATGGATAAGAATTTTACAGTAAGTTATGTGTACTCATCATCAAAACTTTTAAAGAAAGGTTTTTGTCTTTTTGTTAAAAATGAAAAAAAGTAATTATGAATTTTTTTAAAATGTCCAACTTTTCCCCTAAAATTTAGTTTAAAAGATCTTATCTAAAAGGTTTGCCAGATATGTCTTATTCCCTGCATTAAAATGTTTGCTCATTCAAAATATGAGGATTATATAAAAAAATTAATTTTTAAAAAAGTACATAATGTGAAAAATATTACGTTTTGAGAAAAACATGCTTTTTAAAAAGTAAAAAATTTATAATTTGTTACATTTACTTCTTAGAACTTTCCAGTTGCATATGAAGTATTTTCTTGTCTCTTCTTTTCTTTTTTTTTTTTCATTATATTTTACATTTTCCTTTTTCGGGGGAGTGGGAGATCCTCAACATGCTTTCATTGCGCTGCGCGAGTCCAACGGGCATCTAATTTTTGGAAGTATGGCATACAATTATAACTTAGTTCGATATAACAATATTTTAAGATCATTAATTTTGCTACGCCATTCATATTGAACTGTGCAATATCCATATTTTTATATATGCCTAATTTTAGAGTTTTCAATTCCGCAAATGTTGAGCTTGTAACCGACTGACTACATGGTGTTGATTTACAACTTTGTTAGCAGATTTGCTGGCAGGCAGTGGGGTCTCGCAATGTCTTAGAGCAGCCGTTTGTCCGATCTGTTAAGATGGAGGACGGTTGGATGGATGGGAATGTAGTTGTCACAGACCGATGATGCTAGGCGTCTTAATGTGTCTCGTAGTGAAAGTCTCTGAACTAAATATAATACCGAAGCATCTGTGTCCAGAAGACATGCCAGGCCGACCACGAGTTAGCTACAACACCCGCAAAGAGACCGTTTTATCACTCTTCGGCCCGAAGAAGAAGAAAGATTCCCGTGCCGCAACTTGTTGCAGACCACCTGTAATATCAGGGAGAAGAATATCCGCTAGTACGCGAAGGTGTCTTTACCAATTCACGTCTCTATGCAGTCGACCAATTGTGTGCGTGCCCCCTCAACAGACTACAGAGAAGGGCCTGCTTAGCTTGGGCAAGATAACACGTTTCCTGAAACAGACAGCGAAGGGGGCTTCTGTACCTTTACAGACGAGTCCAGATTCACACTGTAGAGTGGTTCAGGACGTTTGTGCACCTGAGGAACGAAGCACCAGTTATCATCCATCCAATACTGTTGAAAGACACAGTTACCGAGGTGGTGGAATAATGGTTTGGGCAGGAATCTCACTCAGTGGTCACACTGACTGCATGTGTTCCAGGGAGGAACTCTGACCGGTGTGAGATATCAGGATGAGATCCTTGATCCATATGTCCGCCCGTATACTGGTGCAATTGCCAACAATGACTTCCTTTTGATGGTTGATAATGCACGAGCTCACCGAGCTGTAATTGTTGAGGAATGTCTTGAGTATCTTGGTTTGGAGTTGATGGAGTGGCTAGTTCGATCTCCAGCCTTAAATCTGATAGAGCATCTTTTGGGACTACCATGGTACACAGGTTTCACATTAAGTCCCCCCTCCAAGGTCTTTAGGAGAGCTGTAACAAAGCTTACTCCGTGTCTGGTCTTCGCTTCCCATTTCCGAAACAAATGACAACTTAATTGGCAGCATGGAAATTGATGCCGCCAATGCACAAGGCGTGGGCATATCCCTTATTAAAACCCATTTTTGTTATGTTTCTGACATTTTACCACATAAAACTGTGGCTATTATTTTTTCCAGCGAGATTGCCTTTTTTGTGGTAAATCATTTTTGAATTTTTGTTTTTAAATTTCTATCTTGTATCAATACATAACTATTTTGTGCACATGTCATCCAAATTTGATGTTTCTACATTCATTCACTTGCAAATAAGGCTAAAAACTTCTGGTTGTTCCCTAACTTTGTAGGCCAGTGTATACGCCTACAGCAGTTAAGGGGTTAGTGTCATCATGCGCAAAAGTCGATTCTCCAATCTAGCTAGCTTTGGTGTTCCACAAATATGTTTCTTTTAGTATGCGCGTCTAAGGTCTTAGTAACGATGGTCACCCAAAAATGCCTTGGCTGTCTACCGGTAGATCGCGACCGACTTAATCCCCAACCCGGGTGTAGAGGTTTTATGCTTATTTGACGTAGGTAGTGCCTTGCTTGTGTACAAAGGCTTGTGCCGACTGTTTGCAGTTGAGAATGGAGAAGATAAAATATTGTCATATGCATAAATTATCAGCCTATGGTGGTAAATGCAGACAACAACTATTTTAAATCAGAAGCTTTAAAAAAGAGAAATGTCTATGCTAGTTGTCAATAAGATCAACGACATGGTTATTGATGGTGCTTGTTAACGTGTCAGTGTTTGTGCCATTAGCTGGTTATAGTTTTTAATATACCAGTACGAGTTGTTAGGGCTGAGATATTTTTCGCTGTTGAAATTAGGACAGTACTATGCTCAGTAACCCAGTTGCAGATGAAAATGCAGTTTATGGATAGGTGTCCAGTAGTAGCGATAATCAGGTTTAGAGATTAAGGTTCATTGTGGTTTGATGTTAGACGATGATTTAAACTGAACTTTTAAGACAGTTTTGTGAAGCTGAAAATGTAGATATGAAGTAAACAAAGAGTCAGGAGACTGATATACGAAGAGTACT
The DNA here is from genome assembly GCA_019973935.1 of Trichonephila clavipes. NCBI lineage: Eukaryota > Metazoa > Arthropoda > Arachnida > Araneae > Nephilidae > Trichonephila > Trichonephila clavipes. The sequence continues at coordinate 9,664 of BMAU01008850.1, forward strand.
TTGTGAGAAATGAACAAAATGCAGATGTGTGGTATTGTGTGTCTATGCCTATTAAAAGAGAGACAGAATCCTTCGTGTCTAAGGCAATCGAAAGACATTGTCACGAAAAGGATTTTCATTGGGGAAACGTCTAATAAAGTATACGGAAATTGCGTCTTTAAACACAGAGTTTATGAAAAATATGAGACATTTGAGGCCCATAATGAGAGTTTTGAAGATAACAGAGTCTGTTTCCTCATATTACTTACCACATAACAAAATTCTTCGTCCTCAAAAATTGACTTTAAAATTAAATTGATTTGCAATTATCTCCTTTCTTAAATACTTGTGGTGAGCTGCCTTTATGATAATCACTTAAAAGAAGTTATCAAGGATGTTTTTGAGAAGATTGCAAGTTTGTCTTTACGGCAGACATGCAGAAGATATTTTCATTAATCTTGATCAGTCTACTCTAAGAGTAGCGTTGAAAACTGTTGAAAATGAAGAGCCTAAGATCTTTTTTCTTCCAAAAGCTTTCACTTCTGAACTTTGTACTGTTTTCGCCATACAAACCATGAAGCAACTGGTTGAAGCCTCAAGATATCCCTTTGGATGCCGAGGTTTTACTGTGTGACACCTATGTGGATGATGTTGTGATGGGATCTGACATCCTTGAGACGACCCAAGAACTGTAGTCGGTAGAAAAGTATCTTACAGTGAAGCGGTGAGAATTTTCATAAGTGAGTTTTATATCCTTACGATCTGCTGAATAGAGTTATTTTTAGAAGCTTAGCATTCATTTTTTGTGGACTCTTATGGGACTTGGCACCCTTTGAGCAAACTTCTTTATTTTACGTATTTAAAAATTATATTTTTAAAAATTTTATACAATGTTTTATTCAAGAAAATGTTACCAGATGAAAATTTCATATATTATTCACACAATTTTAAAAATTTAAATTTTTGAAAAAATTGGGAACATTTTAAAATCCTACCCTTTGTAAAAATTAATTTTTAACCTGAAATTTTTTATAATATTCTTATGGATATTCTTAAACAACTTTAGGGATGGATTTTAGAATAACTTCATCGTTTTCGAGAAAAAAAATAAAATGTTGATATACAGGCTAAAAATCAAACGAAAAAGCCAACATGTCTTACATTTTTTTTTTAAATATTCAGTTTATAGCAAAACGGATCCCTAATTTTATTACATGCTTTATTTTTAACACGCAGGAAAAAAATGGAAGTGATTGGTAAATAATTGTCGAAGGAGTAGCATTTTGAATGCACTAAGGTTTCTGGAAAACACAAACTGAGAAAAACCACTTTAAAGTTTATAATTCTGAAAAATAATTATTATAAGTTTAATTAAACTTAAAATACCATTTTAAGATATTAGTTATACGTTTTTCTTTAAAATAATTGCATTTTCATATTTTTCAACCCACACATTTTTATAAATGATCAACTTTTAGAGAGTACTATTTGCCCATGAAAATTCAAGAAAAAATGTTAAAAATTTTTTTCTGTCACGACAGAAATTTTAGCTGTTTTTCTTCTTATAATATTAAAGTATTACATTTGTATGAAAAATATATCAGGAAGAAGAACTGAAATTATAAAATTATTAATATAAAATGCCTTAATTTAAAAAGTTTACATGCACACATTTCACAAGGAAGAAAAATTACATTATTGTATTGCCCCGGAAATATTCTGCTTTCTTTAATACTACACATTTTTTATAGTTATTATTTCTATTTATAAAATAGATTTTTTTTATCATAACGCATTTTTTAGCTTTTTTTCTAAAAGGGGTGTGGCTGAATTGCCTAATTTGTTTTCAAATGAAGTTTTATTCAACTTCTAACTTTCGACATGCACAAGTGATGTATCAATCGAAAGATAATAATGCAAAGAATAAGATTAAATGAAAATAAAAAACGATAGGTTTGTGATTTTAGGTGCCAAGTCTTCTTAAGTTGTCATTGATAACACTGGGCATCGACTGAAGCCGCGCTCGTAGATCACTTTATGTGTTCCAAATGTCCCTGTCAAATAAAAAATATCATATACTAAGAGAAAAGTTCTAAGCCTGATAGTCATGTTGTGTAATCCGTTAGGATTGATGAGCCCTGTGATGACAAAAGCAAAGATTTTTGTGGAACGTTTTCAGTAACAGTTACTGGATTAGATGAGGCCCTCTGATCCATTAGCTGAAGAATGGAACAATTTTGAAGGCACTTAAAGGACATTGAGAATGTCAAGATTGATGGATGATTGTTTTTACCTTAGTACAAGAGTCCACATTCAGGACTTTAGATATGACACACCAAGAAGATCATGATGTTGTCGTTAATCTTCAATGTTTCTCTTCAGAGCAGGTTTGTAAAACTACCATCATAGTGAGAAAGTCTCGTGTGTCACACATTGGAATGATTCCTTTCCTCGTCTGTAACTCTGAGCATGCGTTCTTTTTATCTTAATTTAGTGGAGAAGATCCACATTTTTTTTACTGGTGGAAATTGATGATGTAATGTTACACGCAGATTGACAATTACTCTGCTTTTATAGCTACGCATACAAATCGTCTCAAGACTTTTTCCCAACCATGTGTCCAAATACAAACCTTGACTAAGAACTTTCAGTGGACCCATATACCTTCGTCTCTTAATCCTATCTCGTGGAATGTATTTGAGAACTTCCCTTCCTGGTGCTGTGGTTTAAAGAACAATCAAATTTAGGACAAGGTAAAACTAACGTTATGGACTTCCTAATTTACCTTTGATAAGTGAATCTGAAATATAAAAGAAATAAGAGGAAACTTTCAGAGACCACTGAGTCCATTGTCTAATATATTCAGTTTAATAATAAAATTTAGAAATAATGTAAAAAATCAAATAAGA